>CAWUFW010019662.1:0-178200 GCA_963921515.1 Calotriton arnoldi
TTTTTGTATCTTGTTTGTTTTGTTATTTGCACAATTGTCACTTTTTCCTCATGTAATGCAACGCTTGCTTTTGTATTATGCTCACTTGTAACCTTCTCCTCATGTAATGTTACTGTCCTATTGTGAAGCGCTCTGACACCTTCGGGTAAAGTCCGCGCTATATAAAAACGCATTAAATAAAATAAATAAATAAAAATAAAATAGTGGGCACTATATCATTTGGCCGATCTGCCCCCCCACCCATGGGGGCAGACAGCCACAAACAATGCCCCCAAAGGGGAGTGACCCTTGCCCAAGGGGCCACTCCCCACCGTTTCTCCCTGGTGGTCTAGTGGGCTACAATAGGAAAAACTGCCCCCCCAGGGGGCAGAGCACCAAAACATATGGCCCCCAAAGGGGGAGCGACCCTTGCCCAAGGGGCCGCTCCCCCAAACAGTATTTTCATTTTAAATAAAAATAAATTCCCTGGTGTCTAGTGGGCATTCCTGCTGCACAAAAGAGGCATCGGGGAAAGGAAAACCCTTTCCTTTCCCTCGATGCCTCTTTTGTTTAAAACCCCCCCTCCCCGGAGCCAAAACTCACCTTAAATCCCCGACGCGCTGGAAGCAAATGGCTTGCAGCGCGTCGGGGAAGAAAGGGAAACCCCCAAAGACGTCAGGGCACCTCGCGTGCTGACGTCATTGATGGGGGGCGGGGGGAGGCAGGGGAAGGGCTTCCCCTGCCTTCCCCACAAAAAATACCACAATCGGATTCCCATGGGGGAGCGCCAGCGCTTCCCCCGTGGGTGGGTCCCATGACAAGCTGGACTCGTCATGAGCACACGACCACTGTGTGCCATGACGAGTCCAGCTCGTCATGAGCATGGAAGGGGTTAAACGCAACAGCATATCTTCACAAAGTTTTTTTATGTTGTCCGCAGTTTCCAATTTTTCAATCTCCTCATTTAATTAATCTATTTTCACCTGGAGCACAGCGCGATCACTCTCAGCATATTTCACTAGAATCTGTACTAGTTTTGCGAGAGGATTCAAGGTTACAATTGGCCCATTCTTCAAGCATATTTGGGTCTGGGTTCTCATAACTAGGAGCCAACATTATACGGAGCCCTCTAGGTATTCTACCCACTTCCAAATAGCGTGACAACGATCTGTGCTCCCACCATTTGGATTGTTATGTAACCGAGTCACAAGAAAAAGGTAAATAAAAAAGGTAAAAAACAAGAAAAGGAGGCAGGGTAGAAACACCCTGACCCCCTAGGCCTGCTCAGGGGGTCCCAGAAGGACCCCCAGGCCCAAAAAAAGCATTTTTTTAAATAATTTCAGCCAAATTCACGCTAGGTGCGTGAATCTGGCCGGAATTATAAAAAAAAATGAAGTGCAGTCTCCCACGCTTCGTTTGTTAAAAAGCCCCCAGGTGGGCCAGGTCCTGGGGGCAATTCTAAATTAAGGTGTGGGGGCCCATGGGGGCCACCACAGCCCCAGGGACTGCCACCTCCCCAGGACTATAACTAATAATTGGTGTGGGGGGGCTCCTGCCTCCCCCCCACACTGCCCAGGGGACCACCACCTCCCCGGGGCACAAATTATGTTAATGTGGGGGTCCGTTACGGCCCCGGGGACCACCACCTCCCTGGGGCTTTACAAATGATGGGAGGAGGGCTGTGCGGCCCCCCTCCAGGAGCCCTTGATGGCCCTGGGGACAGTCACCCCCCAGGGCCAGCTCCTGCAATGTCCTGGGGTGCCCATCCCCGGGACATTGCCGTTTGCTATGACAGGGTGGGAGCACAGCTCCCGCCCTTTCATAGCAAACTCCTGCTTTGGTTTTTGGACGCGAGAGCAGGAAACCTGCTTTCGCTTCCAAAAACCAAAGCAGATTGCTTTTGCACAAGGGGAGCTGCACGTCAGCAGCTCCACTTGTGCAAAAGCAATTCTGGCTCCCGCAGGAGGCGGGGAGCCGGCTGGGACCGTGGGGGCATTGGGGCTCCCCCCACGGTCCCCAATGGTGAGGCCAGGCCCCAGGGGGATGGGGTCCCCAGGGCCAGAAGTGGCCCAGGAGGGGGGCCACATGGCCCCTCTCCCCTGTAATTAAAAATACAACAACATTTAAAAAACAGAAAGGCCGGCCCCAGGAGATTGGGTCCCCAAATCCATAGGCTGGCCAGGTCCCAGGGGATGGGGTCCCCAGGGTCATAATTGGCCTCTGGAGTGGAGCCACGCAGCCCCCCTCCCCAAAATTAAAGAAAAAAACAAAAAGGCCGGGCCACACGGCTCCCCTCCCATAAAATAACAAATTTAAGAAACCGGCAACTCGCCGGAGGCCCCGCCCCCTCCCTGCATGACTCTGTCAAAGCACCCCGTGGTGCGTTCTAAGTTGGGGAATTAAGTCCCCTTGAATACTGAGGGTCCCTGGGGGCCAACTAGCTCACCAGGTACCTCCAGTAAGCGCCACACAGCTGTATTGCAGAGAGGTGGTCTGAGGCCATGCCCCTTTTTACACCACTCTGCAAACACGCCTCAGGACACAAGTGGACTTCATCCCCCGAGCAGCAGTGTGCCAAGAGGTACGTTTGCAGAGTGGTGTAAAAAGGGGGCATGGCCTCGGACCACCTCTCTGCAATCCAGCTGTGCGGCGCTTACTGGAGGTACCTGGAGGGCTAGTTGGCCCCCAGGGACCCTCAGGATTCAAGGGGACTTAATCCCCCAACTTAGAATGTGCCAGGGGGAGCGTTTGCAGAGTGTTGGAGAATTAGGGCATGGCCTGTGTCCACCTCTCAGCTATCCCACTGTGTGGGGCTTACTGGAGGTAAGAGCTAGGCTAGTTGGCCCCTAAAGGACCCCCAGCAACAAAGGGGACTTCAATCCCCATCCAAGAGCGCACCAGGGAGCGCGTTTGCAGAGTGGTGGGCAAAGGGGGCATGGCCTGGTATGAGAACTTAGCAATCCTGCTGTGTGGTACTTACTGGAGGTAATAGGAGGGGTAGTTGGCCTCCAAGGATGTCCTTGGGGGCCAAGTAGCCCTCTTGTTACCTCCAGTAAGTCCCACACAGTAGGATTGCTACGACGTCTTCGGAGGCCATGCCCCCTTTTTCCACCACTCTGCAAATGTGCCTCCTGGCAGACTACGGGATGGGGGATGAAGTCCACTTTACTCCTGAGGGACTTTGGGTGCCAAGAAGCCCTTCTGGTACCTCCTGTAAATCCTATGCAGCTGAATTCCTGAGCGCTGGTCGGAGGCCCAGCACCCTTTCTCCACCACTCTGCAAACGCGACTACTAGTTAAAGAAGTGTTTGCAATGTAATAGTTTTCGCATTTGCGAGAGTTTGAGCTATTGGCGTTGTAAATGTAAAAGTTTTTTACTAATGTTTTTGGAGTGGAGTGGATGTACGTTGTGTGTAGTGGAATTATGTGGTATGTTGTGCAGTGAAATTATGTGGATAGAAAGTATGTGGTATTTAGTGTATAGGAATTATGTAGAGTGGGATTATGTGTTATGGAGATGTGGTATGGTAGTCTGTGTTGTGGAGTGGTAACCTCAGGTTTAGTCTTCCTCATTTCCATAGAAGCTCAACTATAAACTCAGTGAGACAAAAAAAAGAAGGAATCACTGAGGAGCACTTGTGGACCTAGTCAGAGGTATGAGCAGGGCCACTGGAATTAAGCGACTGTTCGGCTTCACCGACTTTCGCAAAATTATACATTTTCTGCATTAGCCACATAATTCAGCATCTGCTCTCTAATCTGCAGATTTTAACAAAATGCAGCGACAGGTGTTACAGAGTGGTGGAAGGCCCTTTGCAAACCTAGAATGGTCACCTGTTACTTATTGCTAAATGTGGCTGTTAAATTGGTACTAATGGTGTGCAAGCCACTCTTGCTTCCTTCTGCACCTCTCTTGCCTCTTTCTGCATTTCTGTTGCTTCTTTATGCACATTTCTTTCTTTTTCTGCACTTCTCTTTCCTCTTTCTGCAAATCTCTTCTACTTTCTGCACCTCTCTTCCCTCTTTCTGCACATCTGTTGCCTCTTTCTGTACCTCATTTGCTTCTTTCTGTACCTCTCTTGCCTCTTTCTGCACCCTTCTTCCCTCTTTCTGCACCTCTCTTGCCTTTTTCTGTATCCCTGTTATGTCTTTCTGCACCCTTTTTGCCTCTTTCTTCACCTCTGTTACTTCTTTCTGCACTTCTCTTCCTTTTTTCTGCACCTGTCTTGCTTCTTTCTGCACCTCACTTGCCTCTTTCAGCACCTCTGTAGCTTTTTTCTGTAGATCTCTTGCCTCTTTCTGCACCTCACTTGCCTCTTTAAGCACCTCTGTTGGTTCTTTCTGCACTGCTCTTGCTTCTTTCTGTACCTCACTTGCCTCTTTCTGCACTTCTCTTGCTTCTTTCTACACCTCTGTTGCTTCTTTCAGCAATTCTCTTGCCTCTTTTTGCACTTTTCTTCCTTCTTTCTGCACCCCTCCTGCCTCTTTCTGTACCTCTCTTGCCTCTTTGAGCACCCCTGCTACCTTTTTCTTACACCCCTCTTGCCTCTTTTTACACCTCTGCTGGTTCTTTCTGCACTGCTCTTGCTTCTTTCTGCACCTCACTTGCCTCTTTCTGCACTGCTCTTGCTTCTTTCTAAACCTCTATTGCTTCTTTCAGCAATTCTCTTGCCTCTTTCTGCACTTCTCTTGCTTGTTTCTGCACCTCTCTTGCTTCTTTCTGCACCTCTGTTGCCTCTTTCTGCACTTCACTTGCTTCTTTACCTAAGTATCTGTGAGAGTAGCCAATTGCTCAGTATCCCCAACTCTCTGTTGCAGCTCTGAAACATCCCTTGTAAGTACCCCGATTTTTGCTCTCATTTCTTGCAGTGTCTGTTGCATCAAATTGTTGTCTGATCTGACCTGCATATAGTGTTCCTGTGCTTCTAATCTTTGATCCTTCAAGGACTGTAATATCAGACCTAGAGAAGGCTCAGTACTTGCTAGAGAACTAGCTACTGGTTGCTTAGTTAGCTGGTCCCTTGCATAAGCAGCATTTCTTTCTGCACCCTTCGTGCCTCTTTCAGCATCTCTGTTGCTTCTTTCTGCACTTCTCTTGGTTCTTTCTGCATCCCTCTTGCCTCTTTGAGCACCTCTGTTGCTTTTTTCTGCAGATCTCTTGCCTCTTTCTGCACCCCTCTTTTCTCTTTCTGCACCTCTCTTGACTCTTTCTGCACCCCTGTTCCCTGTTTCTGCACCTTTCCTGCCTGTTTCTGTACCTCTCTTGCCTCTTTCTGTACCTCTGTTGCCTCTTTCTGCACTTCTCTTGCTCTTTCTGCACCCTTCACGCCTGTTTCAGCACCTCTGTTGGTTCTTTCTGCACTGCTCTTGCTTTTTGCTGCACCTCACTTGCCTCTTTCTGCACTTCTCTTGCTTCTTTCTACACCTCTGTTGCTTCTTTCAGCAATTTTCTTGCCTCTTTCTGCACATCTCTTCCTTCTTTCAGTACCCCTCCTGCCTCTTTCTGTAACACTCTTGCCTCTTTATGCACCCCTCCTACCTTTTTCTGCACCACTCTTGCCTCTTTTTGCACCTCTGTTGGTTCTTTCTGCACTGCTCTTATTTCTTTCTGCACCTCACTTGCCTCTTTCTGCACCCCTGTTCCCTGTTTCTGCACCTTTCCTGCCTGTATATGCACCTCTCTTGCCTCTTTCTGCACCTCTGAGTTAGAGGTACTTTTAATCCCCCTGCCCTATTATGTACTAGGGCCTTACAGGGAGGTCATGCCAATCACAGGGATACCCCATCCCATAGTGTACCCTAGTGTATGTAGGTGTTTTCACTGTATTCTAAGTATCTTTCAGCATAGCACTGGCTCCGGGCCTGGTTAGTCAGAGTCAGTTACCACCAGTACCAGTCAGTAAAAAGTTGGGGGCACAGGATGACTTTGAAACAAGGCCTCTTTCTACACCTCTGTTGGTTCTTTCTGTATATCTCTTACTTCTGTCTGCACTTTTCTTCGTCTTTCTGGACTTCTGTTGCCTCTTTCTGCATTTCTCTTGCTTCTTTCTGCACCTTTCTTCCTCTTTCTTCACATGTCCTACCTCTGTAGGCATAGTTAGAAATTAGCATTTAAAAAACCTTAGAAATTCACTGAAAAAACCATAGGTTTCAGGGACGTTATAGGTAGAAATTATCATTTAAAAAACCTTTGAAATTCACTGAAAAAACCATAGGTTTCAGGGACGTTATAGTTAGAAATTAGCCTTTAAAGAACCATAGAAATTCACTGAAAAAAACATAGGTTTCAGGGATGTTATAGTTAGTTGGACATTTCACTCGTAAAAAACCAGAGAAATTCGGCCGTTATAGTTAGTTGAGCTAACTATAACTTGCGCCCCCGCAATGCACTGCTGATGACGTCACATATTGCATCATTCATGACATGGTCAGTGACATCACTGATGACATCACTGATGACATCTCAAATGACATCACTGATGACATCATCCACGTGGTAATCTGATGCACCTCCTCACACCCTAATATAACCTTTGATACACCCACTCTAAAAAACAGACTACCATTTCCGAAACCATAGACACACCAATACCAGGTACTACATACCAACTCACTGATTCCTAGGTCTACACACACATCCACTCATTCACCCATGCAGTCACTTATCAATACAGCACTATCATTTGCACTCATACACCTATACCGACACTCACACATCGCCACTCATCCATAGAGTTACTCACAAACCTAGTCAATCATGCAAAGAATCATTCACACTCCCATTTACTCACCTATACAGTTATACACACACACCACCTCACTTATTCATACAGATACTAACACATACTTACTCTCTTATACAGTCACTGATACAAGCACACACTGATCCATACCGCCACTCTCACAATCACTCACTCTCACATATAGTAATTTATATACTCCAACACTCACATATACTGCCTTTCACATATGTAGCTACTCACACATGTACCACTGAGACATCAATTCACTCACTCACCAACACACCCATACACACACTCACCCACCCATACAGCCCTTCACAGGTGCACTCTTGAACCCATACACCCAATAAATTACCCACTCACACATCTATGCACAGAGTCACACACCCCCACCCACCCACACAGACACTCAGGCACCCATACAGATATTCAGACAACCAATCAATAACCCATATAGACACTCATGTAGCTACTCACCAACCCATGCAGCTGCTTACACGCCAACTGACAGACTAATACAGACATTCACACAGTTTAGTCACAAACCCATGCATTCAGTAAGACACGTTTAATCACTCAATTATACAGTCAGTCACGCACCTACTAAATCATCTATTCAGACACTCATACACCCACTCATACTTCAATACACCTTGGCATATATATATATAAAACATATTTAAACTTTACAGAAACACACAGTCACTGGATGATGTCATCAGTGATGTCATCAGTGATGTCATTTGAGATATCATCAGTGATGTCATCAGTGATGTCACTGACCATGTCATTAATGATGTAATATGTGACATCATCAGCAGTCCATTGCAGGGGTGCGAGTTATAGTTAGCTCAACTAACTATAACGGCCAAATTGCTCTGGTTTTGTACGAGTGAAATGTCCAACTAACTATAACATCCCTGAAACCTATGGTTTTTTCAGTGAATATATATATTACCTATATAGTTAGGACCTAGTTTCTATTCAAAAAGTGTTTTTATTTTGCGAATATCTTTAGCACCGTTTGATGTATCTTCACAATATTTTCAAAACTAATGGTTCACTCAGGTCAGCCACTGTCTTGAAAGTTTTGGGGTGATTCGTCAAGCGGGGGCCGAGAAAAAAGTGGGGTCCCAAAACACGTTTTCTCCATGTTAATTTCTATAGGAAACTTTAGACCCCTCTCACACTCCTCTTCCCTTTTTGTGCACCCCTCTAGCCTCTCTCTGCATCTCTGTTCCTTCTTTCTGCACTTCTTTCCTTTCTTTCTGCACCTCTCACTTCTTTCCGCACCCCTTTTGCCTCTTTCTGCACCCCTCATGCCTCTTTCTGCACCTCTGTTCCTTCTTTCTGCACTTCTTTTGTTTCTTTCTGCAGCTCTCATGCTTCTTTCTGCACCCCCTTGCCTCTTTCTCCACCCCTCTTCCTTCTTTCTGTACCCCTGTTGCCCCTTTCTGCACCTCTGTTCCTTCTTTCTGCACTTCTTTTGTTTCTTTCTGCACGTCTCTTGTTTCTTTTTGCACCCCTTGTGCCTCTTTCTGTACCCCTCTTCCCTCTTTTTCAACCCTCTTGCCTCTTTCTGCACCTCTGTTGCTTCTTTCTGTGCTCCTCTTGCCTCTTCCTGCACTTCTCTTGCTCTTTCTGCACCCTTCATACTTCTTCCAGCACCTCTGTTGGTTCTTTCTGCACTGCTCTTGCTTCTTTCTACACCTCTCTTCCCTCTTTGTGCACCACTCTTGCCTCTTTCTGTACCTCTGTTGCTTCATTCTATACTTCTCTTGCCTCTTTCTGCACCCTTCGTACCTCTTTCAGCACCTCTGTTGCTTCTTTCTGCACTTCTCTTCCTTCTTTCTGCATCCCTTGTGCCGCCTTCTGCACCTCTGTTCCTTCTTTCTGCACTTATTTTGTTTCTTTCTGCAGCTCTCATGCTTCTTTCTGCACCCCCTTGCCTCTTTCTCCACCCCTCTTCCCTCTTTCTATACCCCTGTTGCCCCTTTCTGCACCTCTGTTCCTTCTTTCTGCACTTCTTTTGTTTCTTTCTGCACGTCTCTTGTTTCTTTCTGCACCCCTTGTGCCTCTTTCTGTACCCCTCTTCCCTCTTTTTCAACCCTCTTGCCTCTTTCTGCACCTCTGTTGCTTCTTTCTGCACTCCTCTTGCTTCTTTCTGCACCTCTCTTGCTTCTTTCTACACCACTCGTGCTTCTTTCTGCACCCCTCTTCTCTCTTTCTGAACCCCTCTTGCCTCATTCTGCACCTCTGTTCCCCCTTTTTTAATCTCTTGCTTCATTCTGTACTTCTCTTGCCTCTTTCTGTCCCCCTGTTGCCCCTTTATGCACCTCTGTTCCTTCTTTCTGCACTTCTTTTGTTTCTTTCTGCATGGCTCTTGTTTCTTTCTGCACCCCTCGTGCCTCTTTCTGCACCCCTCTTCCGTCTTTTTGCACCCCTCTTGCCTCTTTCTGCACCTCTGCAGCTTCTTTCTGCACTACTCTTACTTTTTTCTGCACCTCCCTTGCTACTTTCTGCACCACTGGTGCTTCTTTCTGCACCCTCTCCCCTCTTTCTGTACCCCTCTTGCCTCTTTATTTCAATATTCTGTTGATTTGAAAACTTGGGCCTATCCCCCTTCACTCTGCAAAGCCCCCCTGTCTTTAATGTGCTTCATTATTTGTCAAAAGCCTTCACACACTGCTCCCAGCAGCTGAACAAGCAGCACTTCTCATGTGTTGTGCAGTCTTTGTTGCTGCTACACTGCAGAGGGGAAGGGAGCCACATTGTTTCTCCTTTTCTGGATTGACTGGCAAAATACTGTGTTCTCTGTTACAGAAGGAGAGAGACAAACTAGTATAAAACATATCTGTTCCCATTCAGCTGACATGTGTTTCGCTTTAATATAGCGCGTCTTCAAGGCTCTTAATTTAACATTTTCAGAAGCCTTAAATACAGTAAACTGTAATACTGCATTAAATAAATACATATTTTCTGTCTTGAATTCATACTAAAAGTCAAGACTGAGATGGCCTCCTCATACAAACTGCAGATAATGCACGGTGAAAATGTATTGATATGCTTTAAATCCTCAAGACCCAAACAAAGTGTAATTAAATAGAGTCAGAAGATGCTGAATCCAAGTCTTTGAGTTTTTATTCTGTACCACGTTGACCTTGGGGCAATAGTTTCTTGTGCATCTATTGCAGAGACTGCGTAGGAGCTAGCAGCAAGCCATACTTTACAGTATGCACTGTGTAAGGTGCTCGCAGAATGAACACATGCACACAACCCTTCTTCTCACTGAATGTGACATCACAACACCACTTTCACCGACCATCTACTGTACATCCTTAAGGCTGCCAGAACATTGACCTTTATACAATTTTCTATCAATAGTTGTGTTTTGTTTGTAGACTGGCCCAATGACCCAATCCTTGCACAATCATGGCATGCCCAGCACCATTCTGTATGCATCTATGGTATGTATGAAGCACAACCCTAGATATAAAGGACCAGGCAGCTGTAGAAAAAGGGCAGAATTACAAGACTTGTGAACTTGAGAATTTTCTCATAACCTCGATCATGAAGATATAGTCTTCCCCCCTTGCTATTCACAGAAGCTTCTAGTTTTTCCTCCAGATGGGACTAAGTTTGTTGATTTGTCACTAAAGCTCAAATGTAATCCCCATGATGCACACTGTAGCTGAACCTACTGGCCATTCAGGCAGCACGTGCCCGACCATATCAAGCTGATGATTGAGAAAATAGTAACATCCATTTCTGATGCCTTCTCCCTGAAGCATCCCAGACCTAATGCTGACTCTCTTGTGTGGGTACTTATTGCTGTCAAAGCTATTGGAAATGTATTCAAATAAATAATACTGGGAATTAGGAACCTAGGGGTACATGCATTAACATAAAGAATTGCGATTCCTTAATAGTGATTTTTTTGAAATTCCTACATATTCCTTAATTGCGAATTGCAAATTGTGATTCACAATTAAGGAATAGCTTCCCATTCATTAGTCCCATAGGAATGAGTGGGAATTGCATGCACTATTTGCGAGTACCAAATAGGTACTTGCAAATTGCGCATGCAATTTCAAGGGTGCCAAAAGGACACCCTGATGCACCCCTGAAATTGCCATGTGACCACATATTACGCACACACATGCCCTAAGGGCATGTGTGTGTGTAACATGCAACTTTGAAAATACGTTTTCGCAAATTACCATCAACTTTAAATTGATGGTAATTTGCGATCCCTAATTGCGAAATCACAATTTAAAATTGCATCATGCATTGCATTTAGGGAACCGCAATTTGCGATTCCTTAAATGCATTCACAATTTAAGTAATCACAAATTTTGGGATTACTTAAATTGCGAATTTGCATTTGGGTTAATGCATCCCAAATGCAAAAATATCAGTCACAAAGGAGCAGATTCACTGCCCCTTTGCGACCGGTATTTAGAATGATGCATGTGCACCCTAGTGTGGTGATGTCTGTGCCTATGCAACCTAATGTGATGGTTTACAAATATTCAACTGTTTTTAGGAAAAGATTAAGCAGTATCCTACAGAGACAGCTTAGGGTCTCATCTCTGGCCATAAAGTTTGTTATAAACTGTGAGGAATGTGATGTATTATATGGTGTGATTGTGAGACTGCACAGTGTATTTCACTCATGATACCATTTTTGATCCAGTCAGGCTTGTTTGTAAAACCTTAGGCTCAAACCTGGGGAGCTGTGGCTTTGAGCAGTAAGGCTTAAACAAAAGAACAAGTGTAAAGCATTTAGAAGTACCAAGGCAATGGAATAAGAAAGTCAAGTAACATGAAAGAAATCCAACACCAATTTATAAAAATAGATATAATGTTTAGAAACATTTAGACACCAAAATTAACTAAATCCACTAGAGGGTTCCGGAGTTATCACTGTTTTTCACTCAAAATGTAAACAAGCATTGGCAACTGCAGTGGTTACTGGAAGGTTCGCAAAACTTTTATAAAGTTGTGTTTGGGTACTCAGGCCCACTTTGAGCTATCAACTCCAACAGGGATCAGATCAAAGGGGCCAGTAAGGATTTTTAGAACAGTTACCTTGTCAGCAAACCAGTGCAGTTCCAGGCTCTATGCGTAATGGGCCATAGTCATCAATGGAGTGGTCCTGAGGCAAGGTATAAAGGATGCTGATGATACTGTACAATCCTGAGGATGCTGGGGTGGTCAACAGGGGGATTACTGGGGGCTAATTCTGGGTCCCTAGTCTTGATGGGACGATTTTGGCCTCAGGGGTTTTAGTGAAAAGTTAGATTAAATTTCACTTGAATAATAAGTTGGGCTTGATGTAACGATTATTGTGATGCTTTGAAGTACCAACATTAGAAGACCCATTTGGAAGCTCAGCTGAGTTGTCAGCGTGTTACCCTGTACTCGCCAATGGGGCTACTAGGCTTTCCACAGTAAAATAAATAATGTGGGGTTGTTGCTATCAGAACATATAAAAATACATGTCCTACCTTTTAATATACAACATCCTGTCTTAAGACTTGATAGGCTTGCTGTAGGGGTGACATATATATTACTAAGGGAGGTCTGGACTTATTGGTTTAAATGGCAAAGATAAGTAAGTAGTTTAAACTGCTCTACAATTCTGCAGTGGCAGGCTGGGAGACATGTTTTTCTTTGTCATCCTCAGGGTGGCTCAATAAGTGCAGCAGCACCTTAGGGACACTTTAACTTACAGGCCCTGGGTATCCTTGACACCATATAGTAGACTCTTAAAAGTTGGTTAAGTTATGCGAATTGGGTTTAAGCCAATCCAGGATATGTTTGTAAGGGTCGGAGCACTGGTACTGAGGCCTGTTTAGCGGGACTCTGTGCACTCTCAGTCAAAAAAGCCAGCAGCATCAGTTCAAAACGTTGGGGGTGATCATGCAAAAGGAGGCATTTCCTTACATTAATCTATCCTAAACAGATTTTCTTTTAGAATTAATGCATTTGCACTTGCTGCTGACCATTACATGGGATACCTCTTTCACACACTCATTAATATTCATGAGAAAGGATGCATTTTGAGATTGTGACTGGTTGTGAATGCAGAAATGGAGGCTTGCAAGGAGTTGCAGTTGCATTTCTGCATCTATATTTGCAAAGCAGCAGTTTAGAGACAAGGGGTATATGATGGGTTGGCCGCATCCTCCCTGTTTCCTTGTTCATTTCATTCCCTGGAAATTTAACAGAGCGGTGACTCCAACCCCCCCCTTGGAAGTCACTATCCTCTGCTTTATGTGAGCTGGAGGCATTAAGGCAGAGTTAGGATCCCTGTGATTCCCTGTGTGCATGTGAGCGTGGCCCTGGCTCATTGCACGGACAGGCCTGGGTGGGCATCAGAACGATTCCCATCACTGCCTCTCCCCACTGGCAAACATGCCTTTTATTTCCAGTCTTTGGCAACAGGGTGTCAATGTGCTACTATGGAAGATGGTTCATGCGCTGCCAAAACACCAGGCAGAGGTACTTCACCAGAGCCATCAGGGGACTAAGAAAATATTGGTGTGTGTGTGGGGGGATTGTACTACATTTTTCACATGTGCAAGACTGGCAGCCCACTCCAATTAGGACACAGCAGCTTCTGCCATTCCTTGAGAAATGTGCCCTGCCCTGTGCTCCTCAATCCACTTGGCGTCAGTGAAGGTGCCCCATGCGGGGCTGGAGCAGTATTTGAAATACTTCTGTCACTGGGGCTCACTCTTACCTACTGCCACAGGTGGGAGGAAGAAAAATCAATCAACATGTCTGCCCTGGGATGACCGGTGCATCTCAAGACCTGTCATGCATGAGAGAACATACCAAAAGCACGCCAATGGCTAGGACCAGGAGTGCGGTAGTCCTGGTACGGACTTTAGTGCTCCCCAAATGGGCCCGCCAATAATACATTAGTAATCAAGTTCAGTAATCAACACTGATTCTTCAAGAATCACAGACACCAGTTATAATTTGAAATTAAATATAAGTAGATATTTGTCAAGATACATGAAATAAGCTACAAGTATGCTTAGCTGAGAAGCATACAGATCATAAGTACAAGGAACTCAGTAAAGTTGTATATTAAATCCGGCATATAGTCACCTTCTAAAGGCAAGGAGTAAGAGGTTCTGGGGTACAGAGAGATGCACTTCCTTTTATAGGACTTTAGACAAAGACTTTCATACATTCTACACAAGTCCGTGGTTCTCAAAATATGCACCAATAAAGAACAAGCAAGTGAAAACATTTTCCTACAAAATACATTCAGGGATTCTCTCCAGGGCTGGACTGAGAACCAAAAGCAGCCCTGGTGATTTTGTAGGACCAGCCTCCCCTCCTCCCGTCCCCCCTTCCGGTGCAGCAGCGGTGCAAGTGTGAAGCACTGCTGCTTTTGTTACTTGGGTCTGAAATTGCAGCACCGCTGCAAATTCGGCCCCCAGGATAAAAAAAATTGCCCCTCACCCTTCCAGCCTCCCGGGAAAACACCCGATGTCCGCTATGGCCAGTCTGGCCCTGATTCTCTCATAGTAGTATTGCATGGGATTTAGTTGTTCTCACAGTTTATTCAAGCATAGTAGTTGATACACTGTATACCAGCAGCTTGGGACAGCTTGAGCGTTGGTTAAGCACGGGGCTGGGATAAGTCTCTGGGAACATTCTTTAGTTGTTAGAGTAAACTTGAACTTCTTTACTTGGAACAAGAAACAGCATTACTAGTCATCAGGTGGTGTAGTATGATAGTGATTCAAGATGATTCAAGATGGAGGACAGTGTAAAACCAGGTTACGTTAGTATAGGTCCAGTTTATAATGCATTTAAAGGGGGAAAAGGGAAACATCCCTCAGATCACAGTGGCATGCTTGCCTGCTACATGCATTCTTTGGCAACAGGGCCTCAACACGCTGCTTTGCAACATGGTTCATGGACTGCCAAAACACTGGGGTGGGAGTACTTCAACAGAGCCATCAGGGTATTGAGAGAATATTGGTGTGTATGTGGGGGGGGGATTGTGTTATATTGTGCACATGTGCAGAACTGATAGCCCACTCCAGTTAGGACCCAGCAGCCTCTGCCATTCCATGAAAAATGTACCCTGCACTGTGCCCTTCATTCCACATGGTGAGACCTTCTTTCTCCTAATTCGTGCCCTTGGGTGTCAGTAATGGTGTCCCGTGTGGTAATGGAGGCAGTGTTTGAACTGGTGCTGTCACTGGGGCTCACCGGTGGGAGGAAGTGAGTGCCATCAACATGTCTGCCCTGTGGTGAGCACCACATGTCAGCAGCTCCATGACCTGCCCTGCTTGGAAGAACAATGAGGGAGTGTGTGACACTACCTGCAGTCCTACCATTAAACAATTGTATTTATTTTCAGCCTGGCACAGCAGGAGCCTTTAGCCTCTCCCAGCGCCAGTAATCCTGAGCTGAATGGCGCTGTCATTGTCTGCCCATATCTGTCTTCTGGGAAACGTCTCTAAGCAGTCTACCTTGTGACCAGAGTCACTGGAGCATCCAACTGGGACAAATATAATAAATCAGGCCAACCTTGCATCTCTGTGCTCAGGCGCATGGCTCATTGTGTACCTTCCTGAACACAGGCAATTGTTTAATGCCCCACATAAACTTTGATAATTAAGTGGCATCAAAACCTTCTTGCGGGAAGGACTGTCAAGAGTTGGGTTGGTGACACAAGCCCAACCTGCAGATGTGCCAATGGTCGAAATACAGATCCGGGAGTCCTTGGTAAATTGGTCTTGTGATGTATTTTATCAAATACCCATCACAAGCTGACATTTCTATTCTGCACAAGAAATACAGTTGAAACTTCAAAAACACACTTCTCTCATCTCTTAAGAACAGGGATGAATTACAAGCATAAACCTCTAGAATGGTGGAGGCCTCAGAGAATGACATCATTATCAGTGTATCAAAGCCTTTTTAGGTCTGGCATTGAGCAAAACCTTTTGATTTGGCTAAAATTATATATTATATATATTCACTGAAAAAAACAACGGCTACAGAGACATTATAGTTAAGCTAACGATGACAGTGATGTCATCAGTGATGTCAATAAACATGTTGTGAGTGATGTAACATGTGAGATCATAAGCAGTGCATTGAGGGGGTGCGAGTTATAGTTAACTCACTAACTATAATGGGTGAAGTTCTCTGGTTTGTACAAGTGAAATGTCAGCCCAACTATAACATCTCTGTAACCTTTGTTTTTTTCAGTGAATTTCTATGTTTTTTTAAATTTCTATCTAGCCTGGCTGATGAGGGGTGATGCCCCGAAACCGGTCCCAGGATGCTTGTTTCTAGTCCAGGGAGGACCTGGCTTGGCAGTTGGGGCTGGACTGTTCCCATGAGGCACAGGGTTAAGACTGATTTGCATATGGATTGGTCTAAACTGGGTGGCATGGTGAGCAAAAGAATGATGGATTTAACCCAGATCTATTGACTGGGGGTGAATGTTTGATTTGCTCTGCATTCCATCCATCATTTGTGTGTCTTTTGCAAATCAGATCTCAGGCACAAGATCGGGAGGGTTCGCGGATCCTCCTCATCCCTAGATACATAACTGGGAATTTCTTTACATTTCTCCACTACTGAACAGATTTACAAAACTTAACAAAAAGGTTGCTTTCCGGACCAAGAACTACTTTTCTGCCAAATTTGGTGTAATTCTTTTCCACAGTTCAGGTTGTAGCCGTGTCTAAAGTTTCCTATGGAAATTAACATGGAGAAAAAGCGTTTTGGGACTTCCCCTTTTTCTCGGCCCCCGCTTGACAGATCACCATTAAATTTTCAAGACAGCAGCTGAAGTGAACAGCAAATTAGTTTTGAAAAGTTTGCGAAGATTCATCAAATGACACCAAAGTGTTTGGCAAATGAAAAAAAGCTCTTCCTATGGAAACTAGGTCCTAACTATAACTACCTACTGGCGACCACCAGTTGGTAATATATTCACTTAAAAAAGCCAAAGGTTACATGACCATTATAGTTATGAAATAGAATTTTAAAAACTCAGAAATTCACTGAAAAAAACAAAGTTTTCAGAGATGTTATAGTTAGGCTCAGATTTCACTTGTAGAAAACCAGTGAAATTCAGCAGTTACAGTTACCCTGAGCTAACCATAACTTATGCCCCCGCAATGCACTGCTTATGATGTCACATGTTATATCACTCATGACATGGTCAGAGTGATATCCTATAGAAACTACATCCTTACTATAGCTACCTATTGGCGACCGCCAGTAGGTAATATATATATATATGAGTTCACAAAACGAGATTATGCTGCACTCCCAGGAGTCTCATTAAAAACCTCTTTATTGAGAAAGACCGCTTTACAACAGAGCCCCATAACGCGTTTCAACTTCCGTCTTTGTCAAATGGATAATTGCTCACAGCTATTTTTCGTGCCTTGCTATTCATTCTTTTTCAAGCATTTTGGGAAATGTAGTCCTAATCACAATCCTGATACGGACTTAATTGTTTATGTTGGCATAGTGCTATCATTTAAAGATTTTTCTGTCCACATTATTATTTCGGCACTTGTAATTGAAATGTTACTGACTCCTAGGCCCTTCTCCTCCACATTCTTACGGGCCACATCGGTGTTTGGAAATCCCAAGGGCATCACCTCACCTTCATTCCTCATGAGGCTGCCCTTTCCATGAAGACACGTAAAAGCGGACTTTGAAGTCTTGAACTCTCCGGTTCTTGAGTGTTCAAATGCTGAGTGCACTCCACAGGAGATAGGTATCTCTTCAACTGTTTTGTAAGTATTCTCCCACCGGGCGCTGCCGCTTGTTGAAATGCAAAATCCAAGGTGGTCTTTAAACTACGGCGCGGTCTGACTGCTGGTGCGGAATTTAGGGGTAACGACCAACACCCCATATATAAGAGTTCACAAACGGAGATTCTGCTGCACTCCCAGGAGTCTCATTAAAAACCTCTTTATTGAGAAAGACAGCTTTATAACAGAGCCCCATAACGTGTTTCAACTTGTAGACTACATTTCCCAAAATGCTTGAAAAAGAATGAGTAGCAAGGCATGAAAAACAGCTGTGAGCAATTATCCATTTGGCAAAGACGAAAGTTGAAACGCGTTATGGGGAACCTTCGTGAAAGTTTCAAAACTAATGCCCCGCTCAGTTCAGCTCCTGTCTTGAAAGTTTCGGGGTGATTCGTCAAGCGGGGGCCGAGAAAGAAGGGGGTCCCAAAACGCATTTTCTCCATGTTGATTTCCATAGGAAAACTTTGTTGCAGCTACAGCCCAAACTGCTGAACGGAATTACACCAAATATGGCAGAAATGTAGCTCTTGGTCCAGAGTGCATTCTTTGCTTTAAATAGTGTAAATCCATTCAGTAGTTAACGAGAAATTCATATTAAAAAAAATATTAGTATCTGGTGACCGCGGTGGATCCGCAAACCCTCCCGTTTGCGAGCTTGACTCTGATTGGCTGCCAACACTTCAAACCAGGAAGTGTTGGCAGCCATCTTGTGACTCGGTTGAATCGAGTCACAAGAAAAAGGTAAAAAAAAGAAGAAAAGGGGCAAGCGTAGGAACACCCTGACCCCCTAGGCCTGCTCAGGGGGTCCCACAGGGACCCGTAGGGCCAAAACAAGCATTATTTTTAAAACAATTTCAGCACTGGTGACAGCCACCTCCCCGGGTCTATGTTAATGATATGCAGGGGGCATGTGGCCCCCCACAGCCCTGGGGACCACCACCTCCCGGGGCTTTAAACTTGAAGGGAGGGTGGCCACGCACCCCCCTCCAGGAGCCCAAGATGGCCCTGGGGACCACCATACCCCAGGGCCGGCTCCAGCAATGTCCTAGGGTGCCCACCCCCGGGACATTGCAGTTTGCTGTGGCAGGGCTAGAGCACTGCTCCTACCCTGCCATAGCAAACATCTGCTTCACTTCATGGAAGCGAGAGCAGGAAAACTGCTCTCGCTTCCATGAAGAAAAGCAACATTGCTTTTGGGCAAAGGGAGCTGCATGTTTGGGGCTCCTTTTGTCCAAAAGCAGTGCCGACTCCCACAGGAGGTGGGGAGCTGGCATAGGCTGAGGGGGCATTGGGGCTCCCCCGCAGTCCCCAATGTGAGGCAAAAGCCCCGGGGGATGGGGTCCCCAGGCCATAAATGGCCTGCCCCTTTAAAAACAAAAAAAACAAAGGCCTAGCCCCGGGGATGGGGTCTCCGGGGCCGTAATTGGCCTCAGGAGGGTGGCCACACAGCCCCCTCCCTTTAATTTTTATTTCAAATGGCTCAGGCCCTGGGAGAAGGGGTCCCCGGGGCCCAAAGGGTCAGGGAAGGGGGGCCACACAGCCCCCCTTCCTAAAATTAAAAAAAAGAAAGACACCAGCAACTTGCCAGAGGCCCCGCCCCCTCCCTGACTACACTGCAAACGTGCCTCCTGGTGCACGCTGGGTTTGGGATGAAGTCCCCTTCACTACTGATGGTCCTTAGGGGCCAATTAGCCCTCCAGTTACCTCCAGTAAGCTCCACACAGTGGGATTGCTGAGAGGTGGTAGTCTTGGCGCACTGCTGGTGGGGTGATGAGGTCCCCTTGTGTCCTGAGGACCTCATGACTAAAGTGGACTTCATCCCCCAAGCAGCAATACGCCAGGAGGCGCGTTTGTAGAGTGGTGTAAAAAGAGGCCATGGCCTCTGACCACTCTCAGCAATCCAGTTGTAGGGGGCTTACTAGAGGTAACAAGAAGGCTAGTTGGCCCCCAGGGACCCTCAGGAGGCAAGGGGACTTCATTCCCCAACCAACAGCGTGCCAGGAAGAGCATTTGCAGAGTGGTGGAGAAAGGGGACATGGCCTGTGTCCACCTCTCAGCAATCTCACTGTGTATGGCTTACTGGAGGTAACAGGTAGGCTAGTTGGCCCCTAAGGACCCCCAGAGGCAAAGGGGACTTCAATCCCCTTCCAAGAGCATGCCAGGGAGTGCTTTTTCAGAGTGGTGGGAAAAGGGGGGGGTGGCCTGCTATGACAATTTAGCAATCCTGCTGTGTGGGACTTACTGGAGGTAATATGAGGGGTAGTCTCCTCCCAAGGATGTCCTTGGGGGGCAACTACCCCTCATGTTACCTCCAGTAAGCCCAACACAGTGGGATTGCTAAGAGTCTTCGGAGGCCACACCCCCCTTTCTCCACCACTCTGCAAATGCACCTCCTGGCACACTACAGGTTGGGGTATGAAGCCCACTTTACTGCTGAGGGACTTTGGGAGCCAAGAAGCCCTCCTGGTAACTCCTGTAAGTGCTATGCAGCAGCATTCCTGAGCGCTGGTCAGAGGCCCAGCCCCCTTTGTCCACCACTCTGCAAATGCGACTACTAGTTAAAGAAGCATTTGCAATGCAATAGGTCTCGCATTTGTGAAATTAAGGGCTATTGGCATTGTAAATGTAAAAGTTTTTTACTAATGTTTTTTGGAGTGGAGTGGATGTACGTTGTGTGTGGTGGAATTATGTGGTATGTTGTGCAGTGAAATTATGTGGATAGAACGTATGTGGTATTTAGTGTATAGGAATTATGAAGAGTGGGATTATGTGTTATGGAGAGTAATTATGTGGTACGGTAGTCTGTGTTGTGGAGTGGTAACCTCAGGTTTAGCCTTCCTTGTTTCCATAGAGGCTAAACTATAAACTCAATGAGACAAAAAAAGAAAGAGCCACTGAGGAGCACTTCTGGACCTAGTCGGAGGCATGAGCAGGGCCATTGGAATTATGTGACTGTTCGGCTGCACCGATTTTGGCATAATTAGACATTTTCCGCATTTGCCACATAATCCATCACCTGCTGCATAATCTACAGATTTGAACAAAAAACCTTGTTTCTAGCTCAAACGGCTCAAACGTTACCAAAAATGCAGCGACAAGTGTTACAGCACGGTGGAAGGCCCTTTGCAAACCTGGAATGGTCACCTGTTACTTATTGCTTAATGTGGTTGTTAAATTGGTACTAATGATGAGCAAACCACTCTTGCTTCTTTCTGTGCCTCCCTTGCCTCTTTCTGCATTTCTCTTGCTTCGCTCTGCACCTTTCTTCCTTTTTCTAATCCTCTCTTGCCTCTTTCTGCACATCTCTTCCGCTTTCTGCACCTCCCTTGCTTGTTTCTGCACCCCTCTTGCTTGTTTCTGTACCCCTTTTGCCTCTTTCTGAACCACTGTTGCTTCTTTCTGCACTTCTCTTGCTTCTTTATGCACCTCTCTTGCTTCTTTCTGCACCCTTCTTCCCTCTTTCTGTACCTCCTTTCCTCTTTCTGTGCCACTATTGCCTGTTTCTGCACCTCTCTTGCCTCTGTCTGCACTTCTCTTGTCTCTTTCTGCACTTCTCTTGCCTCTTTCTGCTTTCTGTTGCTTCTTTCTGCACTTCTCTTTTCTGCATCCCTCTTGTCTCTTTCTGCACCTCTGTTGCTGTTTTCTGCACTTCTCTTGCTTCTTTCTGCACCTCTATTGCTTCTTTCTGAACCCCTCTTGCCTTTCTGCACCCTTCTTCCCTCTTTCTCACCTCTCTTGCCTCTTTATGTAGTTCTCTTGCCTCCTTCTGCACCTCTGTTGCTTCTTTCTGCACTTCTCTTGCCTTTTTCTGTACTTCTCATGCTTCTTTCTGCACCTCTCTTGTCTCTTTTATCACTTCTCTTGCTTCTTTCTACTCCTCTGATGCTTCTTTCAGCACTCCTCTTGCCTCTTCCTGGACTTCACTTGCCTGTTTCTGCACCTCTCTTGCCTCTTTCTGTGGCCTCTTTCTGTACCTCACTTGCTTCTTTCTGCACCACTCTTTCCTCTTTCTGCAGCCCTCTTCCTTCTTTCTGTACCTCTATTGTCTCTTTCTGCACCGCTGTTCCCTCTTTCTGCACCTCTTCTGCCTGTTTCTGCACCTCTGTTGCTTCTTTCTGACTTCTCTTGCCTCTTTCTGCATCTCCCTTGCTTGTTTCTACACCCCTCTTGCTTGATCCGCACCCCTTTTGCCTCTTTCTGAACCACTGTTGCTTCTTTCTGCACTTCTCTTGCTTCTTTATGCACCTCTCTTGCTTCTTTCTGCACCCTTCTTCCCTCTTTCTGTACCTCCTTCCCTCTTTCTGTGCCACTATTGCCTGTTTCTGCACCTCTCTTGCCTCTGTCTGCACTTCTCTTGCCTCTTTCTGCACTTCTCTTGCATCTTTCTGCATTTCTGTTGCTTCTTTCTGCACTTCTCTTTTCTGCATCCCTCTTGCCTCTTTCTGCACCTCTGTTGCTGTTTTCTGCACTTCTCTTGCTTCTTTCTGCACCTCTATTGCTTCTTTCTGAACCCCTCTTGCCTTTCTGCACCCTTCTTCCCTCTTTCTGCACCTCTCTTACCTCTTTTTGTAGTTCTCTTGCCTCCTTCTGCACTTCTCTTGCTGCTTTATGACCCTCTCTTGTCTCTTTCATCACTTCTCTTGCTTCTTTCTATACTCCTCTGGTGCTTCTTTCAGCACTCTTCTTGCCTCTTCCTGGACTTCACTTGCCTGTTTCTGCATCTCTCTTGCCTCTTTCTGCACCTCTGTGGCCTCTTTCTGTACCTCACTTGCTTCTTTCTGCACCACTCTATCCTCTTTCTGCACCCCTCTTCCTTCTTTCTGTACCTCTATTGCCTCTTTCTGCACCGCTGTTCCCTCTTTCTGTACCTCTCCTGCCTGTTTCTGCACCTCTGTTGCTTCTTTCTGACTCCTCTTGCCTCTTTCTGCAGCTCCGTTGCTTCTTTCTGTACTTCTCTTGCCTCTTTCTGCACCTCTGTTGCTTCTTTCTGCACTTCTCTTGCTTCGTTCTGCACCTCTCTTGCTTCTTTCGGCACCCCTGTTGCTTCTTTTTGCACTCATCTTCCCTTTTTCCGCACCTCTCTTGCCTCTTTCTGCACCCCTCTCGCCACTTTTTGCACTCATCATCCCTCTTTCTGCACCTCTCTAGACTCTTTCTGCACTACTCTTGCCTGTTTCTGCATCTCTGTGGTTTCTTTCTGCACTTCTTTTGCTTCTTTCTGCACCTCTTTTGCTTCTTTCCGCATCCCTCTTGCCTCTTTCTGCACGCTTCTTCCCTTTTTCTGTACCTCTCTTGCCTCTTTTTGCAGTTCTCTTGCCTCTTTCTGGACCTCTTGGGCTTTTTTCTGCACTTCTCTTGCCTCTTTCTGCCCCCCCTTGCCTCTTTCTGCACTTCTCTTGCCTCTTTCTGCACATTTGTTACTCTTTCTGCACCTCTTTTGTTTTTTTCGGCACTTCTCTTGCTTCTTTCCGTACTTCACTCGCCTCTTTCTGTACTCAAATGGGAAGTAAGTTTAAAGGCCTGCGTGCTCTTGTGACTGAGGTATATGTCTACTTGCATAAGCATTCTCACATGTGTTATGCATCTGAAGATGGTAGCTTAAAAAGCGGGTAGCTTCTCATATGTGGTGGTTAAGTGTTCTCAGTTCTACTCTGTCATGCGGTTGCACAGGCAGACATGTCTTATGTATATAGGTATTATAGAGCCCCTCAAATATACTATTGAATACCCATGTGCCCACATTTACAGTGTATGCTGTTGAAACACAGGTATTCAAGTATTTGTGTGTATATGATTATGTAACATGTCACTAGGTAAAAGCAGAGACACACACATGCATACCTCCACAAACTTGGTCAGACTTACAACAGTGATATGTTTAGGATTGCTGTTTTACATTTGGTAGGCCTAACATTCTGAGCAGTAGATGAATAGTGAACCTTCAAGAGAAAAGTGAGGTTTAATATATTTTGGGAGAAGGATTCGTGATTAGGCTATTTTGTATGAGTCTGTGGTAAGGTAAAGTCGAAGTAGACCTCTTTCTGTACCTCTGTTGCTTCTTTCTGCACTTCTCTTGCTTTTTTTGCACCTTTCTTCCTCTTTCTGGACTTCTGTTGCCTCTTTCTATATTTTTCTTGCTTCTGTATGCACCTCTCTTGCATATTTCTGCACTTCTCTTGCTTCATGCTGTGCCTTTCTTCCTCTTTCTGTACATGTCCTACCTATGTAGGCATAGATAGAAATTAGCATTTAAAAAACCTTAGAAATTCACTGAAAAAACCACAGGTTTCATGGATTTTATAGTTAGTATTAGCATTTAAAAACCTTGGAAATTCACTGAAACAAACACAGGTTTCAGGGACATTGTAGTTAGGAATTAGCTTTTAAAAAACCTTAGATATTCATTGACAAAACCACAGGTTTCAGGGACGTTATAGTTAGGCTGACATTTCACTTGTACAAAACCAGAGAAATTCAGCCGTTATAGTTAGCTGAGCTAACTATAACTTGCACCCCGCAATGCACTGCTGATGACATCACATATTACATCACTCATGATGACATGGTCAGTGACATCTCTGATGACATGTCAAATGACATCACTGATGACATCACTGATGATATCATGTGTTTCTAAAAAGTTTAAGAATGTTATATATATATATAAATTCACTGAAAAAACCATAGGTTTCAGGGGCGTTATAGTCAGTTGGACATTTCATTCGTACAAAACCATAGAAATTCCCCCGTTATAGTTAGTTCAGCTAACTATAACTCGCGCACCCGCAATGCACTGCTGATGACGTCACATATTACATCACTCATGACATGGTCAGTGACATCACTCATGACATCACTGATGACATCTCAAATGACATCACTGATGACATCACTGATGACATCATCCTTGTGATAGAGTGGCAGACCTCCTCTCACCCTATTATAACCTTTGATACACACACTCAAAAATACAAACTAACATTTTCAAAACAATGGACATACCAATACCAGTTAGAACACACCTATTCAATAATTCCAAGATCTACACACACATCCACTCATTCACCAACAGTCCCTATACAGTCACTCATACATGTACTCACTCATCATATGTACTCATACACCTATACATCCTGTTACACACTGCCACTCATCCATAGAGTTACTCACACACATAGTCACACATGCAAACAAAGTATCAAACATCCATTTACTTGCATATACAGTTATACACACACTACCACACTTACTTCTACAGAAACTTACACATACTTACTCTCTTAAACAATCACTTATAGAAACACCTACTTATTTGTACAGGAACTCTTCCAATCTCTCACTCTCACATATACTCACTTATATACACCAATACTCACATATACTAGTTTAAAACATATGTAGTTACTCATAAAGACACTATTGAGACAGTCATTCACTCACTAACACACCCATACACATACTCATCCACCTATACAGTCCTGCACACATGCTGTCTTCAACACATACAAACAGTGAGTCACTCATTCATGCATCTATGCACTAAGTAATACCCCCACCGAACCATACAGACACTCAGACACTCATACTGATACTCAAAAACCAACTAATAACCCATATAGACACTCATGTAGCTACTCACCAACCCATGCAGCCACTTATACACAAAGTGAGAGACTGATACAGATATTTTCATATTTAAACATTACTCACTAACCCATGTATTCACTAAGATACACTTAGTCAGTTATACAATCAATTTTACAAAACAAAATAAAACTGATATACCCATTTATTCTTCCATCGACCTTTAGATATACATATATAAAACATATTTAATTTTCAGAAAAACACACATTCACTGGATGATGTCATCAGTGATGTCATCAGTGATGTCATTTGAGATGTCATCAGTGATGTCATGAGTGATGTCACTGACCATGTCATGAGTGATGTAATATGTGACGTCATCAGCAGTGCATTGCGGGCGCGCGAGTTATAGTTAGCTGAACTAACTATAACGAGGGAATTTCTATGGTTTTGTACGAGTGAAATGTCCAACTAACTATAACGCCCCTGAAACCTATGGTTTTTTCAGTGAATATCTAAGGTTTTTTAAATGTTAATTTCTAACTATAACGTGCCTGAAACCTATGGTTTTTTCAGTGAATTTCTAAGGTTTTTTAAATGCTAATTTCTAACTATAACGTGCCTGAAACCTATGGTTTTTTCAGTGAACATATATATATTTATTATACTATGTATACATGTGAAAATGTCTCGGTCCCCTGTTTGCCTCGGTGGCACAGAAAAAATGGGTGGAACTGACGTCAGCACGCCGACGAGGTCCTCTTATGGCTCCGATGATGTCATACGGTATCGCGAGCGGAGCCGTGCTCGTTGACGTGGGAGAGCTAGGAAAGAATTTCCGTGGAATGCTGGTGCAGGGGATATTCACCTAAGTGTTCAGGCTAGCCCTTTGGGAGCAACTGTTTATGTTGCCACTCCAGACACCGAAACCAGTGATCCGAGGGCAGAGGCCCTGCAGATGGCATACAAGGTGGGGTGCCCAGTCGTGTGCACCGGCGGGGCAGCGAAGTGACAAGCACCACAACCCACAAAAAAGGTAACAAGGGCACTGAATAACACAGGATCTTCTCTTTGTATCTGGCAGGAACAACGAAGTTAAAATGCCCTAGTACCAAAATGTAGAATTAGTGCTACAACGGTCTTCAAGAGGACCTGCGATGCCGCTTCTGCCTCCCGTACCCTGGAGGCGGCACATGGGTCACGCGGTACGGTCATACTGCGGTGGGACGCACACTCGTTGACCTCTCATGGCACTGCTCCACACTTCAGGGAGGACGCTTTACATTAGCTATGTTCTCTGATGACATGTCGCACCGGCCCCGTCCAACAACAGAACTCCTTTAGATCCAAACAGACTCTTCCACTCTCTCACCGGAAGTGAAACCAGGCCAGGCGGACAGTTTCACAATACAACAGCCGGGAATGCACTTTTCGGTAAAAAAAACACATTCCTTCCTCCTAATTAATCAAATAAACATCTCACTGAAGAACAGGGGCCAGCTTCGATCGGTAAACAGCCATTACAACGACATTTTTACTTTGCGATACCATTACAACGCATGCATTACCACGCATGCGTTGTACATCACGAAAGTCATTACTACGCATTTTTTAGAACGCATGGTCATTTACCACGCATGCCTTTACAACAAATTTTGTTTTAAAGGTATGTATGGTAAATGACCATGCGTTCTAAAAACATGTAGACGATCCATGTCGTTGTAAGGAAACAGAGGCTGTTCCGTTTCCTCACAATGACGTGCACCGCCCCTCAGAGATGACGTGAAGCAGGAACCACGAGGAGAGAGGAACCATGAGGAGTGAGAGGTAAGGGGGATTGGGCATGGGGTGGTGGTTTCTTTTCTAGGGTTTAGGGTAGTGCAGTGGTGTTTGGGTGGTGTAGGGGGTCGTGCTGGGGGTAGTGTTTTAGGGTTTGGGGTAGTGCAGTGGTGTTTGAGTAGTGTAGTGGGTCATGCTGGTGGTAGTGTTTTAGGGTTTAGGGTAGTGCAGTGGTGTTTGTGTAGTGTAGGGGGTCATGCTAGGGGTAGTGTTTTATGGTTTAGGGTAGTGCAGTGGTGTTTGGGTAGTGTAGGGGGTCATGCTGGGGGTAGATTTAGGGTTTAGGGTAGTGCAGTGGTGTTTGGGTAGTGTAGGGGGTCGTGCTGGGGATAGTGTTTTAGGGTTTAGGGTAGTGCAGTGCTGTTTGTGTAGTGTTGTGGTTTGTGCTGGGGGTAGGTTTTTAGGGTTTATGTTAGTGCAGTGGTGTTTGGGTAGTGTAGGGGGTAGTGCTGGGGTAGTGTTTTAGGGTTTAGGGCAGTGCAGTGGTGTTTGTGTAGTGAAGGGGGTCATGCTGTGGGTAGTGTTTTAGGGTAGTGCAGTCGTGTTTGTGTAGTGTAGGGGGTTGTGTTTAGGGTATAGGGTAGTGCAGTGGTGTTTGCGTAGTGTAGGGGGTCATGCTGGGGTTAGTGTTTTAGGGTTTAGGGTAGTGCAGTGGTGTTTGGGTAGTGTAGGGGGTCGTGCTGGGGTAGTGTTTTAGGGTTTAGGGTAGTGCAGTGGTGTTTGTGTAGTGTGGGAGGTCATGCTGGGGGTATATTTAGGGTTTAGTGTAGTGCAGTGGTGTTTGGGTAGTGTAGGGAGTCGTGCTGGGGGTAGTGTTTTAGGTTTTAGGGTAGTGCAATGGTGTTTGGGTAGTGTAGGGAATCGTGCTGGTGGTAATGTTTTAGGGTTTAGGGTAGTGCAGTTATGTTTGGGTAGTGTAGGGTGTCGTGCTGGGGGTAGTGTTTTAGGGTTTAGGGTAGTGCAGTGGTGTTTGGGTAGTGGAGGGGGTAGTGTTTTAGGGTTTAGGGTAGTGCGCCCAACCAGCCACAATATCCGTGGACAAAGGGGATCCTGACTCTTTGGAACGCTCCGTCAATTGAATAATTTGGGTCAAGGGCCCTACCACGTCCAAGACTTATCAATTCCTTTCTTGGAATCCCTCATATACTTGGAGAAAAAGGTACATAGTTTCTCATCAATTTCAGGCGTGTGTGCCACCTTCCCCTTCAGTGAGGGCCTGGGGCATTCTCCCCTCATCCTATTCCTGACCTCCCTTTCAAGGGGTTGATGGATTTTCCCCACCACATACTCTGCCACTTTGGCGTCAGGTGTCCACTCTGCCGACCTAGGATGGTAAATTTGGGTAGGCTCGAACATGTCCGAGTGGACCCCGTCCCCAACCGGGGACTGAGAGGAGTGGGACTCTGGATGCCAGGGATGCCCCGAGTCCTTATCCTCATCGGAGGAGAAATCGTCCTCTGATACACCCTCTCCCTCTAAGGGAAACCGGCCGTCGGGGTCTACAATAGTGGTGACAGTGTCGCAATTTTCTCCGGGCCCCTCCTCCTCCCGGCAGGGTGCATGTTTTAGCGTTCGCGCACTCTTGAGGAAGGTCTCCGTAAGTTTATCAAATCCTTCCAAGTGCCCCGCGTTATGCTTAACGGCCCTTTTATTCCCCATCTGGGAGCTACTTGGACCCGCCACCACCAGATCTGGGTCACTGAACACCCCAGGGATGCTTTTCGCCAGCTTATCAACCTGATCCCTAAGAGGAGCCAGCGCCCTAGAAATAGCCAGAGAGAGGGCTTGGTCCACTGCTGGAGGGAGAAGTTGGGGGCCATTCCTCCTCCACTTCCTGGTAGGAGGAGTAAAAATGGTATTCTGGAGAAGACATGATAGCAGAGGGTGTGAGCACAAAACAAATGCCCTTAAAATCCTTAAGACAGCCTCCTCACCGGTGCTCCAACAGCTGGGCTTTCCCCGAAGCTGTTATAAGAATAGACTGAGGCGCAATACCAATTATCACCACCAGGTGGCGCTGGTCACTAACGTGGCCGTGTGGGGAAATCACCGCGTAGCGGTGTCAAAATTAGGCGAGGGTTGGTCGGGAATCAAGCGGACACTAAAAGAGTGACCGGATTCCCAAACGCGCGTAAAGACCAGCGGGAGCGCTCGACGGAGCTGCCTCGCTCGGACCAGACGCGCCTGACAGGATCTCACCGCGCGCAGAGCACACAACGGGAGAAACTGCGAGGGGGAGAACGCGCTCGGGCAAGAGCCTGCTGCGCAGGGAATATGAAACAATACCAAGGCAATAATGCTAATAACGTGCACAAGAAACCGCTATACAAACAGCAACAATGTCAGATTAAGCCAAGAAATTAAGGAATGCACTTAACTGACGAGCAGTGAAGAAAGAGGAAGCGGAAGGGACGTCACAATATTATATACGATGGACTGTGATATGATTGGACTATAGTTGCCTTGGAGACTACCCCCTAATGGTTCATGGGTTGTGTAGTTTTTTGTTTAATGATTGTTGTGTTACGTTTTCTTTGAACTGCTATGCAAATAAAGTGAGGAAAGATATGCATAATCCTCGCCTCTGTCCTGCCATAGAATTCATTAAACTTTATTTGATCTGATTTAGAAACATAGATCATAAAAGTGTACATACAAACAGTAAATCCTCTTTCCTAATACAATACAGTGAGAATTAATTAAAACCAGTAGGTAAAAACGGGTGTTACAAAGCCCGGTTCAGAGCAACTTCAGGTTAACAGAATCATAACGTTCAATGTTTCGCAAGATCAATCTCATGTACTTCGTGCAAAATACGCAATAAGGGGTCCAAGTAAGATGTAACGTTCCAATACCTGACCAGTTTGCACTATATAAAACTGCAGAAAAACTAAAAATAAAAAGAGTTTTGCACACTTCTGTCATTGGGCTATATGTGGGCTACATCTGGGTGATATTTGTGCTACAGTTGGGCTCTTTTTCTCTGGTGGCCATCTTGGGAGACTTATTTGTTATGAAGTTTCCTAATTTCATCATTTACTGCAGTCTCCTCAGTAGGAAATGCTTTCAGTTTTTTACTTTGATTCCATCAAGAAGACATTCAGATGTGTCACACATTTGCCATAAATTCAGAATGTTAGCACTCTATTGTTCATTAGATCACTGTAGTAAAGCTACTGCTCACCAGGGAGTTAACTGGAAGTTTACTGCTGGTATTGAAAGTGATTGTTTCAGTCTGCATGTCAGAATTTTCTAATGAAATAGAAGAGGATTTGAGATCTCACTTAAAACATGCCCTAAATTTTCTTTCTGCAGCACTAACCATAATTTCTATGGCAAAATGAACCCCCTCATTTTGTTCCTTTTTAAATTAAATGTTTTAAGTGTTACCAGTTTATTCCAATCAAGATGGCTTCAGGTGTGCCATACTTTTGTCATAAGTAAGACTGTTAGCGCTCTAGTTGTTCTTTAGAACACTCTGGGAAGCTGCAGTAGAACACAAAGGCATCAACTGACAGGCTGCTCCTGTTGAAATATAACAGGAAGATATTTGAGATCTCACTTAAAGCATGTCCTAATTTTTCTTTCTACAGCACTAACCATAATTTCTATGACAAAATGAACCCCCTCATTTTGTTCCTTTTTAAATTAAATGTTTTAAGAGTTACCAGTTTATTCCAATCAAGATGGCTTCAGGTGTGCCATAATTTTGTCATAAGTAAGACTGTTAGCGCTCTAGTTGTTCTTTAGAACACTCTGGGAAGCTGCAGTAGAACACAAAGGCATCAACTGACAGGCTGCTCCTGTTGAAATATAACAGGAAGATATTTGAGATCACACTTGAAACATGTCCTAATTTTTCTTTCTACAGCACTAACCATAATTTCTATGACAAAATGAACCCCATCATTTTGTTCCTTTTTAAATTAAATGTTTTAAGTGTTACCAGTTTATTCCAATCAAGATGGCTTCAGGTGTGCCATACTTTTGTCATAAGTAAGGCTGTTAGCACTCTAGTTGTTCTTTAGAACACTCTGGGAAGCTGCAGTAGAACACAAAGGAATCAACTGACAGTCTCTGCCCTTGTTGGATGTACATGTTTTACTGAGAATGTCAGACTTCATTCTCACATGACTGAGAAAGATAATGTGAATTTACAGAAAATATGCTCTCATTTTAGCTTCTGGAGCACCTTCCAAAACTGTATGGGACAAGCATGTGAAAATAGTTTTCTCTCAAACATGATTCATGATATCCCAGCAGAAGGTTTTTCACAGGGTAAAATCACCTTAGAACACACCACAATTCCTGAAATTAGTATGGTACCATCAACAAATGAATTCTAATGTAACTAAAGTCTGGTATCACCCTTTATAGTTCTCCTTTTGGTAACCCTCAAAATTTTCGATTCACTACAATGCATTTCAATGGGGTACTATCATTTATATTGGTCCCAAGATGGCTGCCAGCAATTCCAGGATGAAGTGCTGACAGCCAATCAGATCTCACGATGACATGTGTGGTTAGGCTCCGCCCAGATATATGTGTTTTCTTTTTCAAATTTCTCAGTAACTACTGAACGGATTTACACCATTTAACCAAAAGGCACGACTCTGAACCAAGGGCTACCTTTTTGCCAAATTTGGTGTAATTCCGTTCAGCAGTTCGGGCTGTAGCTGCGACTAAAGGTTCCTATGGAAAATTGCATGGGGAAAACATGTTTTGGACCCCCTTTTTTCTCGGCCCCCACTTGACAAATCACCCCGAGACTTTCAGGATAGGAGCGGACCGGAGCGCCCCACGAGTTTTGAAAATTTTGCGAAGATTCATCAACCGGCGCCAAAGTTATTGGAAATAGAATGTTGTGAATTTCCTATGGAAAATAGGTCCAAACTACAACTACCTACTGGCGACCGCCAGTAGGTAATATATATATATATATATATATATATATTCACTGAAAAAACCATAGGTTTTAGGGACTGTTATAGTTAGTTGGACATTTCACTCGTACAAAACCATAGAAATTCCCCCGTTATAGTTAGTTCAGCTAACTATAACTCGCGCACCCGCAATGCACTGCTGATGACGTCACATATTACATCACTCATGACATGGTCAGTGACATCACTGATGACATCACTGATGACATCTCAAATGACATCACTGATGACATCACTGATGACATCATCCAGTGACTGTGTGTTTCTGTAAAGTTTAAATATGTTTAATATATATAGGGAAAGGCGTATTGAAGAATGAGTGGGTGTATAAGTGTCTGAATGGATGATTTAGTACGTGAGTGACTGACTCTACAAGTGAGTGATTAAATGTATCTTACTGAATGCATGGGTTAGTGACTAAACTGTGTGAATGTCTGTATCCGTCTGTCTGTTGGTTTGTAAGCGGCTGCATGGCTTTCTGAATAGCTACATGAGTGTCTACATGGGTTATTGATTGATTGTCTGAGTATCTGTATGGGTGCCTGAGTGTTTGTGTGGGTGGGGTGTGTGTGACTCTGTGCATAGATGTGTGAGTTGGTGATTCACTGGGTGCATGGTTTCAAGAGTGCATCTGTGATGGACTGTATGGGTGGGTGAGTGTGTGTATGGGTGTGTTAGTGATTGAATGTATATCTCAGTGGTACATGTGTGAGTAACTACATATGTGAAAGGCAGTATATATGTGTGTTGGAGTATATAAATGGCTATAAGTGAGAGTGTGTGATTGTGAGAGTGGCTGTATGGATGAGTGTGTACTTGTATCAGTGATTGTATAAGAGCGTAAGAATGTGCTAGTATTTGTATAAGTAAGTGAGCTGGTGTGTGTATAACTGTATAGGTGAGTAAATGGGTGTGTGATTAAGTTTTTTGCGTGACTGACTAGGTGTGTGAGTACCTCTATGGATGAGTGGCGGTGTGTGAGTGTTTATATAGGTGTATGAGTGCATATGATAGTCCTGTACTGAGTGACTAAGTATGAGTGACTGTACGGGTGAGTGAGTGGATGTGTGTGTAGACCTAAGAATCAGTGAGTGGGTATGTAGTTTTTGGTGTTGGAGTGTCTATGGTTTTGAGAATGGTAGTCTGTAATTTAGAGTGGGTGTATCAAAAGTTATATTAGGGTGTGAGAAGATGCATGAAATTATCACATGGATGATGTCATCAGTGATGTCATTTGAGATGTCATCAGTGATGTCATCAGTGATGTCATCAGTGATGTCACTGACCATGTCATGAGTGATGTAATATGTGACGTCATCAGCAGTGCATTGCGGGGCGCGAGTTATAGTTAGCTGAACTAACTATAACGGGGAATTTCTATGGTTTTGTACGAGTGAAATGTCCAACTAACTATAACTGTCCCTAAAACCTATGGTTTTTTCAGTGAATTTCAAAGGTTTTTTAAATGCTAATTTCTAACTATAACGTGTCTGAAACCTATGGTTTTTTCAGTGAATTTCAAAGGTTTTTTAAATGCTAATTTCTAACTATAACGTGCCTGAAACCTATTATTTTTTAAGTGAATTTCAAAGATTTTTTTAAATGCTAGTTTCTAACTATGCCTACAGAGGTAGGACATGTGAAGAAAGAAGAAAAACGCACAGAAAGAAGCAAAAGATCTGCAGAAAGAACCAACAGATGAGCAGAAAGAGGCCTTGTTGCAAAATCATCCTGTGCCCACAACTTTTCAGACGGGTACTGGTGGTAACTGACTCTGACTAACCAGAGCCAGTGCTAAGCTAAAAACACTTAGAATACAGTGAAAACACCTACATACACTAGGGAACACTATGCGTTGGGGTACCCCTGTGATTAGCATGACCTCCTCTGCAAGTCCCTAGTACATAATAGGGCAGGGGATTAAAACTACCTCTTAAAACGCGCTACAGGGCGCGTTTGCACAGTGGTGAAGGGAGGGGGCCTGAGGTGACATGTGTGCAAACGCACCCCGTGGCGCATTTTAAGTTGCGGGATTAAGTCCCCTTGAATTCTGAGGGTCCCTGGGGCCCAACTAGCCCCCAGGTACCTACAGTTAGGACCACAGAGCTGAATTGCAGAGAGGCGTTCCGAGGCCATGCACCTTTTTCACCTCTCTGCAACGCAACTCTGTTGTGCTTACTGAAGGTACCTGGTGGGCTAGTTGGCCCCCAGGGTCCCTCAGGATTCAAAGGGAATTCATTCCCCAACTTAAAACGCACCACAGGGCGTGTTTGCGCACATGTCACCTGAGGCCCCGCCCCTCCCTTCACCACTGTGCAAACGCGCCCCGTGGTGCGTTTTAAGTTGGGGGATTAGGTCACCTTGAATCCTGAGGGTCCCTGGGGCCCAACTATCCCACTAGGTACTTACAGTAAGCACCACAGGCCTGCGTTGCAACGCCTGTAACAAATTGTGCAGTTGTGTTTAGGTAGTGAAGAGGGTCGTGCTGGGGGTAGTGTTTTAGGGTTTAGGGTAGTGCAGTGGTGTTTGTGTAGTGTAGGGGGTCATGCTTGGGGTAGATTTAGGGTTTAGGGTAGTGCAGTGGTGTTTGGGTAGTGTAGGGAGTCGTGCTGGGGAGTGTTTTAGGGTTTAGGGTAGTGCAGTGGTGTTTGGGTAGTGTAGGGGGTCGTGCTGGGGGTAGTGTTTTAGGGTTTAGGATAGTGCAGTGGTGTTTGGGTAGTGTAGGGGGTCGTGCAGGGGGTAGTGATTTAGGGTAGTGCAGTGGTGTTTGGGTAGTGTAGGGGGTACTGCTGGGGGTTGTGTTTTAGGGTTGAGGGTAGTGCAGTGGTGTTTGTGTAGTGTAGGGGGTCATGCTGGGGGTAGATTTAGGGTTTAGGGTAGTGCAGTGGTGTTTGTGTAGTGTAGGGGGTAGTGTTTTAGGGTTTAGGGTAGTGCAGTGGTGTTTGTGTAGTGTAGGAGGTCGTGTTTTAGGGTTTAGGGTAGTGCAGTGGTCTTTGGGTAGTGTAGGGAGTCGTGCGGGGGTAGTGTTTTAGGGTTTAGGGTAGTGTAGGGGGTCATGCGGGGGGTAGTGTTTTAGGGATTAGGGTAGTGCATTGGTGTTTGGGTATTGTAGGGGGTCATGCAGGGGGTAGTGTTTTAGGGTTTAGGGCAGTACAGTGGTGTTTGGGTAGTGTAGGGGGTCGTGCTGGGGGGAGTGTTTTAGGGTTTAGAGCAGTGCAGTGGTGTTCGGGTAGTGTAGGGGGTCGTGCTGGGGGGAGTGTTTTTGGGGTTTAGGGCAGTGCAGTGGTGTTCGGGTAGTATAGGGGGTCGTGCTGGGGGAAGTGTTCTAGGGTTTAGGGCAGTGCAGTGGTGTTTGGGCAGTGTAGGGGGTAATGCTGGGGGTGGTGTTTTAGGGTTTAGGGCAGTGCAGTGGTGTTCGGGCAGTGTAGGGGGTCGTGCTGGGGGTGGTGTTTCAGGGTTTAGGGCAGTGCAGTGGTGTTCGGGCAGTGTAGGGGTGGTGTTTCAGGGTTTAGGGCAGTGCAGTGGTGTTCGGGCAGTGTAGGGGGTCGTGCAGGGGGTGGTGTTTCAGGGTTTAGGGCAGTGGTGTTCGGGCAGTGTAGGGGGTCGTGCTGGAGGTGGTGTTTCAGGGTTTGGGGCAGTGCAGTGGTGTTCGAGCAGTAAAGGGGGTTGTGCTGGGGGTGGTGTTTCAGGGTTTAGGGCAGTGCAGTGCTGTTCGGGCAGTGTAGGGGGCGGTGCAGGGGGTGGTGTTTCAGGGTTTAGGGCAGTGCAGTGGTGTTCGGGCAATGTAGGGGGTGGTGCAGGGGGTGGTGTTTCAGGGTTTAGGCAGTGCAGTGGTGTTTGTGCAGTGTAGGGGGTCTTGCTGGGGCTGGTGTTTCAGGGTTTAGGGCAGTGCAGTGGTGTTCGGGCAGTGTAGGGGGTCGTGCTGGGGCTGGTGTTTGAGGGTTTAGGGTAGTGCAGTGGTGTTCGGGCAGTGTATGGGGTCGTGCTGGGGCTGGTGTTTCAGGGTTTAGGGCAGTGCAGTGGTTTCCGGGCAGTGTAGGCGGTCGTGCTGGGGCTGGTGTTTCAGGGTTTAGGGCCGTGCAGTGGTGTTCGGGCAGTCTAGGGGTGGTGTTTCAGGGTTTAGGGCAGTGCAGTGGTGTTCGGGCAGTGTAGGGGGTCGTGCAGGGGGTGGTGTTTCAGGGTTTAGGGCAGTGGTGTTCGGGCAGTGTAGGGGGTCGTGCTGGAGGTGGTGTTTCAGGGTTTGGGGCAGTGCAGTGGTGTTCGAGCAGTAAAGGGGTCGTGCTGGGGGTGGTGTTTCAGGGTTTAGGGCAGTGCAGTGCTGTTCGGGCAGTGTAGGGGGCGGTGCAGGGGGTGGTGTTTCAGGGTTTAGGGCAGTGCAGTGGTGTTCGGGCAATGTAGGGGTGGTGCAGGGGGTGGTGTTTCAGGGTTTAGGCAGTGCAGTGGTGTTTGTGCAGTGTAGGGGTCTTGCTGGGGCTGGTGTTTCAGGGTTTAGGGCAGTGCAGTGGTGTTCGGGCAGTGTAGGGGGTCGTGCTGGGGCTGGTGTTTGAGGGTTTAGGGTAGTGCAGTGGTGTTCGGGCAGTGTATGGGGTCGTGCTGGGGCTGGTGTTTCAGGGTTTAGGGCAGTGCAGTGGTTTCCGGGCAGTGTAGGCGGTCGTGCTGGGGCTGGTGTTTCAGGGTTTAGGGCCGTGCAGTGGTGTTCGGGCAGTGTACGGGGTCGTGAAGGGGATGGTGTTTCAGGGTTTAGGGGAGTGCATGGTGTTCGGGCAGTGTAGGGGGTCATGCTAGGGTTGGTGTTTCAGGGTTTAGGGCAGTGCAGTGGTGTTCAGGCAGTTAGGGGGTCGTGCAGGGGTTGGTGTTTCAGGGTTTAGGGCAGTGCAGTGGTGTTCGGGCAGTGTAGGGGGTCGTGCTGGGGGTGGTGTTTCAGGGTTTAGGGCAGTGCAGTGGTGTTCGGGCAGTGTAGGGGTCATGCTGGGGGTGGTGTTTCAGGGTTTAGGGCAGTGCAGTGGTGTTCGGGCAGTTTAGGGGGTCTTGCTGGGGGTGGTGTTTCAGGGTTTAGGGCAGTGGTGTTCGGGCAGTGTAGGGGGTCTTGCTGGGGTGGTGTTTCAGGGTTTAGGGCAGTGCAGTGGTGTTCGGGCAGTTTAGGGGTCATGCTGGGGGTGATGTTTCAGGGTTTAGGGCAGTGCAGTGGTGTTCGGGCAGTGTAGGGGGTCTTCCTGGGGGTAGTGTTTCGGGGTTTAGGGCAGTGGTGTTTGTGCAGTGTAGGGGGTCGTGCTGGGGGTGGTGTTTCAGGGTTTAGGGCAGTGCAGTAGTGTTCGGGCATTGTAGGGGATCGTGCAGGCGGTGGTGTTTCAGGGTTTAGGGCAGTGCAGTGGTGTTCGGGCAGTGTAGGGGGTCGTGCTGGGGGTGGTGTTTCAGGGTTTAGGGCAGTGCAGTGGTGTTCGGGCAGTGTAGGGGGTCGTGCAGGGGTGGTGTTTCAGGGTTTAGGGCAGTGCAGTGGTGTTCGGGCAGTGTAGGGGTCGTGCTGGGGCTGGTGTTTCAGGGTTTAGGGCAGTGCAGTGGTGTTCGGGCAGTGTAGGGGGTCTTGCTGGGGGTGGTGTTTCAGGGTTTAGGGCAGTGGTGTTCGGGCATTGTAGGGGGTCTTGCTGGGGGTGATGTTTCAGGGTTTAGGGCAGTGCAGTGGTGTTCGTGCAGTGTAGGGGGTCGTGCAGGGGGTGGTGTTTCAGGGTTTAGGGCAGTGCAGTGGTGTTCGGGTAGTGTAGAGGGTCGTGCTGGGGGTGGTGTTTCAGGGTTTAGGGCAGTGCAGTGGTGTTCGGGCAGTGTAGGGGGTCGTGCTGGGGGTGGTGTTTCAGGGTTTAGGACAGTGGTGTTTGGGCAGTGTAGGGGGTCTTGCTGGGGGTGATGTTTCAGGTTTTAGGGCAGTGCAGTGGTGTTCGGGCAGTGTAGGGGGCGTGCTGGGGGTGGTGTTTCAGGGTTTAGGGCAGTGCAGTGGTGTTCGGGCAGTGTAGGGGGTCGTGAAGGGGATGGTGTTTCAGGGTTTAGGGCAGTGCAGTGGTGTTCGGGCAGTGTAGGGGGTCGTGCAGGGGGTTCATGGGTTGTGTAGTTTTTTGTTTAATGATTGTTGTGTTACGTTTTCTTTGAACTGCTATGCAAATAAAGTGAGGAAAGATATGCATAATCCTCGCCTCTGTCCTGCCATAGAATTCATTAAACTTTATTTGATCTGATTTAGAAACATAGATCATAAAAGTGTACATACAAACAGTAAATCCTCTTTCCTAATACAATACAGTGAGAATTAATTAAAACCAGTAGGTAAAAACGGGTGTTACAAAGCCCGGTTCAGAGCAACTTCAGGTTAACAGAATCATAACGTTCAATGTTTCGCAAGATCAATCTCATGTACTTCGTGCAAAATACGCAATAAGGGGTCCAAGTAAGATGTAACGTTCCAATACCTGACCAGTTTGCACTATATAAAACTGCAGAAAAACTAAAAATAAAAAGAGTTTTGCACACTTCTGTCATTGGGCTATATGTGGGCTACATCTGGGTGATATTTGTGCTACAGTTGGGCTCTTTTTTCTCTGGTGGCCATCTTGGGAGACTTATTTGTTATGAAGTTTCCTAATTTCATCATTTACTGCAGTCTCCTCAGTAGGAAATGCTTTCAGTTTTTTACTTTGATTCCATCAAGAAGACATTCAGATGTGTCACACATTTGCCATAAATTCAGAATGTTAGCACTCTATTGTTCATTAGATCACTGTAGTAAAGCTACTGCTCACCAGGGAGTTAACTGGAAGTTTACTGCTGGTATTGAAAGTGATTGTTTCAGTCTGCATGTCAGAATTTTCTAATGAAATAGAAGAGGATTTGAGATCTCACTTAAAACATGCCCTAAATTTTCTTTCTGCAGCACTAACCATAATTTCTATGGCAAAATGAACCCCCTCATTTTGTTCCTTTTAAATTAAATGTTTTAAGTGTTACCAGTTTATTCCAATCAAGATGGCTTCAGGTGTGCCATACTTTTGTCATAAGTAAGACTGTTAGCGCTCTAGTTGTTCTTTAGAACACTCTGGGAAGCTGCAGTAGAACACAAAGGCATCAACTGACAGGCTGCTCCTGTTGAAATATAACAGGAAGATATTTGAGATCTCACTTAAAGCATGTCCTAATTTTTCTTTCTACAGCACTAACCATAATTTCTATGACAAAATGAACCCCTCATTTTGTTCCTTTTAAATTAAATGTTTTAAGAGTTACCAGTTTATTCCAATCAAGATGGCTTCAGGTGTGCCATAATTTTGTCATAAGTAAGACTGTTAGCGCTCTAGTTGTTCTTTAGAACACTCTGGGAAGCTGCAGTAGAACACAAAGGCATCAACTGACAGGCTGCTCCTGTTGAAATATAACAGGAAGATATTTGAGATCACACTTGAAACATGTCCTAATTTTTCTTTCTACAGCACTAACCATAATTTCTATGACAAAATGAACCCCATCATTTTGTTCCTTTTTAAATTAAATGTTTTAAGTGTTACCAGTTTATTCCAATCAAGATGGCTTCAGGTGTGCCATACTTTTGTCATAAGTAAGGCTGTTAGCACTCTAGTTGTTCTTTAGAACACTCTGGGAAGCTGCAGTAGAACACAAAGGAATCAACTGACAGTCTCTGCCCTTGTTGGATGTACATGTTTTACTGAGAATGTCAGACTTCATTCTCACATGACTGAGAAAGATAATGTGAATTTACAGAAAATATGCTCTCATTTTAGCTTCTGGAGCACCTTCCAAAACTGTATGGGACAAGCATGTGAAAATAGTTTTCTCTCAAACATGATTCATGATATCCCAGCAGAAGGTTTTTCACAGGGTAAAATCACCTTAGAACACACCACAATTCCTGAAATTAGTATGGTACCATCAACAAATGAATTCTAATGTAACTAAAGTCTGGTATCACCCTTTATAGTTCTCCTTTTGGTAACCCTCAAAATTTTCGATTCACTACAATGCATTTCAATGGGGTACTATCATTTATATTGGTCCCAAGATGGCTGCCAGCAATTCCAGGATGAAGTGCTGACAGCCAATCAGATCTCACGATGACATGTGTGGTTAGGCTCCGCCCAGATATATGTGTTTTCTTTTTCAAATTTCTCAGTAACTACTGAACGGATTTACACCATTTAACCAAAAGGCACGACTCTGAACCAAGGGCTACCTTTTGCCAAATTTGGTGTAATTCCGTTCAGCAGTTCGGGCTGTAGCTGCGACTAAAGGTTCCTATGGAAAATTGCATGGGGAAAACATGTTTTGGACCCCCCTTTTTTCTCGGCCCCCACTTGACAAATCACCCCGAGACTTTCAGGATAGGAGCGGACCGGAGCGCCCCACGAGTTTTGAAAATTTTGCGAAGATTCATCAACCGGCGCCAAAGTTATTGGAAATAGAATGTTGTGAATTTCCTATGGAAAATAGGTCCAAACTACAACTACCTACTGGCGACCGCCAGTAGGTAATATATATATATATATATATATATATATTCACTGAAAAAACCATAGGTTTTAGGGACAGTTATAGTTAGTTGGACATTTCACTCGTACAAAACCATAGAAATTCCCCCGTTATAGTTAGTTCAGCTAACTATAACTCGCGCACCCGCAATGCACTGCTGATGACGTCACATATTACATCACTCATGACATGGTCAGTGACATCACTGATGACATCACTGATGACATCTCAAATGACATCACTGATGACATCACTGATGACATCATCCAGTGACTGTGTGTTTCTGTAAAGTTTAAATATGTTTAATATATATAGGGAAAGGCGTATTGAAGAATGAGTGGGTGTATAAGTGTCTGAATGGATGATTTAGTACGTGAGTGACTGACTCTACAAGTGAGTGATTAAATGTATCTTACTGAATGCATGGGTTAGTGACTAAACTGTGTGAATGTCTGTATCCGTCTGTCTGTTGGTTTGTAAGCGGCTGCATGAGCTTTCTGAATAGCTACATGAGTGTCTACATGGGTTATTGATTGATTGTCTGAGTATCTGTATGGGTGCCTGAGTGTTTGTGTGGGTGGGGTGTGTGTGACTCTGTGCATAGATGTGTGAGTTGGTGATTCACTGGGTGCATGGTTTCAAGAGTGCATCTGTGATGGACTGTATGGGTGGGTGAGTGTGTGTATGGGTGTGTTAGTGATTGAATGTATATCTCAGTGGTACATGTGTGAGTAACTACATATGTGAAAGGCAGTATATATGTGTGTTGGAGTATATAAATGGCTATAAGTGAGAGTGTGTGATTGTGAGAGTGGCTGTATGGATGAGTGTGTACTTGTATCAGTGATTGTATAAGAGCGTAAGAATGTGCTAGTATTTGTATAAGTAAGTGAGCTGGTGTGTGTATAACTGTATAGGTGAGTAAATGGGTGTGTGATTAAGTTTTTTGCGTGACTGACTAGGTGTGTGAGTACCTCTATGGATGAGTGGCGGTGTGTGAGTGTTTATATAGGTGTATGAGTGCATATGATAGTCCTGTACTGAGTGACTAAGTATGAGTGACTGTACGGGTGAGTGAGTGGATGTGTGTGTAGACCTAAGAATCAGTGAGTGGGTATGTAGTTTTTGGTGTTGGAGTGTCTATGGTTTTGAGAATGGTAGTCTGTAATTTAGAGTGGGTGTATCAAAAGTTATATTAGGGTGTGAGAAGATGCATGAAATTATCACATGGATGATGTCATCAGTGATGTCATTTGAGATGTCATCAGTGATGTCATCAGTGATGTCATCAGTGATGTCACTGACCATGTCATGAGTGATGTAATATGTGACGTCATCAGCAGTGCATTGCGGGGCGCGAGTTATAGTTAGCTGAACTAACTATAACGGGGAATTTCTATGGTTTTGTACGAGTGAAATGTCCAACTAACTATAACTGTCCCTAAAACCTATGGTTTTTTCAGTGAATTTCAAAGGTTTTTTAAATGCTAATTTCTAACTATAACGTGTCTGAAACCTATGGTTTTTTCAGTGAATTTCAAAGGTTTTTTAAATGCTAATTTCTAACTATAACGTGCCTGAAACCTATTATTTTTTAAGTGAATTTCAAAGATTTTTTTAAATGCTAGTTTCTAACTATGCCTACAGAGGTAGGACATGTGAAGAAAGAAGAAAAACGCACAGAAAGAAGCAAAAGATCTGCAGAAAGAACCAACAGATGAGCAGAAAGAGGCCTTGTTGCAAAATCATCCTGTGCCCACAACTTTTTCAGACGGGTACTGGTGGTAACTGACTCTGACTAACCAGAGCCAGTGCTAAGCTAAAAAACACTTAGAATACAGTGAAAACACCTACATACACTAGGGAACACTATGCGTTGGGGTACCCCTGTGATTAGCATGACCTCCTCTGCAAGTCCCTAGTACATAATAGGGCAGGGGGATTAAAACTACCTCTTAAAACGCGCTACAGGGCGCGTTTGCACAGTGGTGAAGGGAGGGGGCCTGAGGTGACATGTGTGCAAACGCACCCCGTGGCGCATTTTAAGTTGAGGGATTAAGTCCCCTTGAATTCTGAGGGTCCCTGGGGCCCAACTAGCCCCCAGGTACCTACAGTTAGGACCACAGAGCTGAATTGCAGAGAGGCGTTCCGAGGCCACGCACCTTTTTCACCTCTCTGCAACGCAACTCTGTTGTGCTTACTGAAGGTACCTGGTGGGCTAGTTGGCCCCCAGGGTCCCTCAGGATTCAAAGGGAATTAATTCCCCAACTTAAAACGCACCACAGGGCGTGTTTGCGCACATGTCACCTGAGGCCCCGCCCCTCCCTTCACCACTGTGCAAACGCGCCCCGTGGTGCGTTTTAAGTTGGGGGATTAGGTCACCTTGAATCCTGAGGGTCCCTGGGGCCCAACTATCCCACTAGGTACTTACAGTAAGCACCACAGGCCTGCGTTGCAACGCCTGTAACAAATTGTGCAGTTGTGTTTAGGTAGTGAAGAGGGTCGTGCTGGGGTAGTGTTTTAGGGTTTAGGGTAGTGCAGTGGTGTTTGTGTAGTGTAGGGGGTCATGCTTGGGGTAGATTTAGGGTTTAGGGTAGTGCAGTGGTGTTTGGGTAGTGTAGGGAGTCGTGCTGGGGAGTGTTTTAGGGTTTAGGGTAGTGCAGTGGTGTTTGGGTAGTGTAGGGGGTCGTGCTGGGGGTAGTGTTTTAGGGTTTAGGATAGTGCAGTGGTGTTTGGGTAGTGTAGGGGGTCGTGCAGGGGTAGTGATTTAGGGTAGTGCAGTGGTGTTTGGGTAGTGTAGGGGGTACTGCTGGGGGTTGTGTTTTAGGGTTGAGGGTAGTGCAGTGGTGTTTGTGTAGTGTAGGGGGTCATGCTGGGGGTAGATTTAGGGTTTAGGGTAGTGCAGTGGTGTTTGTGTAGTGTAGGGGGTAGTGTTTTAGGGTTTAGGGTAGTGCAGTGGTGTTTGTGTAGTGTAGGAGGTCGTGTTTTAGGGTTTAGGGTAGTGCAGTGGTCTTTGGGTAGTGTAGGGAGTCGTGCGGGGGTAGTGTTTTAGGGTTTAGGGTAGTGTAGGGGGTCATGCGGGGGTAGTGTTTTAGGGATTAGGGTAGTGCATTGGTGTTTGGGTATTGTAGGGGTCATGCAGGGGGTAGTGTTTTAGGGTTTAGGGCAGTACAGTGGTGTTTGGGTAGTGTAGGGGGTCGTGCTGGGGGAGTGTTTTAGGGTTTAGAGCAGTGCAGTGGTGTTCGGGTAGTGTAGGGGTCGTGCTGGGGGAGTGTTTTTGGGGTTTAGGGCAGTGCAGTGGTGTTCGGGTAGTATAGGGGGTCGTGCTGGGGGAAGTGTTCTAGGGTTTAGGGCAGTGCAGTGGTGTTTGGGCAGTGTAGGGGGTAATGCTGGGGGTGGTGTTTTAGGGTTTAGGGCAGTGCAGTGGTGTTCGGGCAGTGTAGGGGGTCGTGCTGGGGGTGGTGTTTCAGGGTTTAGGGCAGTGCAGTGGTGTTCGGGCAGTGTAGGGGTGGTGTTTCAGGGTTTAGGGCAGTGCAGTGGTGTTCGGGCAGTGTAGGGGGTCGTGCAGGGGGTGGTGTTTCAGGGTTTAGGGCAGTGGTGTTCGGGCAGTGTAGGGGGTCGTGCTGGAGGTGGTGTTTCAGGGTTTGGGGCAGTGCAGTGGTGTTCGAGCAGTAAAGGGGTTGTGCTGGGGGTGGTGTTTCAGGGTTTAGGGCAGTGCAGTGCTGTTCGGGCAGTGTAGGGGGCGGTGCAGGGGTGGTGTTTCAGGGTTTAGGGCAGTGCAGTGGTGTTCGGGCAATGTAGGGGGTGGTGCAGGGGTGGTGTTTCAGGGTTTAGGCAGTGCAGTGGTGTTTGTGCAGTGTAGGGGGTCTTGCTGGGGCTGGTGTTTCAGGGTTTAGGGCAGTGCAGTGGTGTTCGGGCAGTGTAGGGGGTCGTGCTGGGGCTGGTGTTTGAGGGTTTAGGGTAGTGCAGTGGTGTTCGGGCAGTGTATGGGGTCGTGCTGGGGCTGGTGTTTCAGGGTTTAGGGCAGTGCAGTGGTTTCCGGGCAGTGTAGGCGGTCGTGCTGGGGCTGGTGTTTCAGGGTTTAGGGCCGTGCAGTGGTGTTCGGGCAGTGTACGGGGTCGTGAAGGGGATGGTGTTTCAGGGTTTAGGGCAGTGCATGGTGTTCGAGCAGTGTAGGGGGTCGTGCTAGGGTTGGTGTTTCAGGGTTTAGGGCAGTGCAGTGGTGTTCAGGCAGTTAGGGGGTCGTGCAGGGGTTGGTGTTTCAGGGTTTAGGGCAGTGCAGTGGTGTTCGGGCAGTGTAGGGGGTCGTGCTGGGGGTGGTGTTTCAGGGTTTAGGGCAGTGCAGTGGTGTTCGGGCAGTGTAGGGGGTCATGCTGGGGGTGGTGTTTCAGGGTTTAGGGCAGTGCAGTGGTGTTCGGGCAGTTTAGGGGGTCTTGCAGGGGGTGGTGTTTCAGGGTTTAGGGCAGTGGTGTTCGGGCAGTGTAGGGGGTCATGCTGGGTGTGGTGTTTCAGGGTTTAGGGCAGTGCAGTGGTGTTCGGGCAGTTTAGGGGGTCATGCTGGGGGTGATGTTTCAGGGTTTAGGGCAGTGCAGTGGTGTTCGGGCAGTGTAGGGGGTCTTGCTGGGGGTAGTGTTTCGGGGTTTAGGGCAGTGGTGTTTGTGCAGTGTAGGGGGTCGTGCTGGGGGTGGTGTTTCAGGGTTTAGGGCAGTGCAGTAGTGTTCGGGCAGTGTAGGGGATCGTGCAGGCGGTGGTGTTTCAGGGTTTAGGGCAGTGCAGTGGTGTTCGGGCAGTGTAGGGGGTCGTGCTGGGGGTGGTGTTTCAGGGTTTAGGGCAGTGCAGTGGTGTTCGGGCAGTGTAGGGGGTCGTGCAGGGGGTGGTGTTTCAGGGTTTAGGGCAGTGCAGTGGTGTTCGGGCAGTGTAGGGGTCGTGCTGGGGCTGGTGTTTCAGGGTTTAGGGCAGTGCAGTGGTGTTCGGGCAGTGTAGGGGGTCTTGCTGGGGGTGGTGTTTCAGGGTTTAGGGCAGTGGTGTTCGGGCATTGTAGGGGGTCTTGCTGGGGGTGATGTTTCAGGGTTTAGGGCAGTGCAGTGGTGTTCGTGCAGTGTAGGGGGTCGTGCTGGGGATGGTGTTTCAGGGTTTAGGGCAGTGCAGTGGTGTTCGGGCAGTGTAGGGGGTCGTGCAGGGGGTGGTGTTTCAGGGTTTAGGGCAGTGCAGTGGTGTTCGGGCAGTGTAGAGGGTCGTGCTGGGGGTGGTGTTTCAGGGTTTAGGGCAGTGCAGTGGTGTTCGGGCAGTGTAGGGGGTCGTGCTGGGGGTGGTGTTTCAGGGTTTAGGACAGTGGTGTTTGGGCAGTGTAGGGGGTCTTGCTGGGGGTGATGTTTCAGGTTTTAGGGCAGTGCAGTGGTGTTCGGGCAGTGTAGGGGGCGTGCTGGGGGTGGTGTTTCAGGGTTTAGGGCAGTGCAGTGGTGTTCGGGCAGTGTAGGGGGTCGTGAAGGGGAAGGTGTTTCAGGGTTTAGGGCAGTGCATGGTGTTCGGGCAGTGTAGGGGGTCGTGCTAGGGTTGGTGTTTCAGGGTTTAGGGCAGTGCAGTGGTGTTCGGGCAGTGTAGGGGGTCGTGCAGGGGGTGGTGTTTCAGGGTTTAGGGCAGTGCAGTGGTGTTCGGGCAGTGTAGGGGGTCGTGCTGGGGGTGGTGTTTCAGGGTTTAGGGCAGTGCAGTGGTGTTTGGGCAGTATAGGGGGTCGTGCTGGGGGTGGTGTTTCAGAGTTTAGGACAGTGGTGTTCAGGCAGTGTAGGGGGTCTTGCTGGGGGTAGTGTTTCAGGGTTTAGGGCAGTGCAGTGGTGTTCGGGCAGTGTAGGGGGCGTGCTGGGGGTGGTGTTTCAGGGTTTAGGGCAGTGCAGTGGTGTTCGGGCAGTGTAGGGGGTCGTGAAGGGGATGGTGTTTCAGGGTTTAGGGCAGTGGTGTTCGTGCAGTGTAGGGGGTGGCGTTTCAGGGTTTAGGGCAGTGGTGTTCAGGCAATGTAGGAGGTCTTGCTGGGGTTGATGTTTCAGGGTTTAGGGCAGTGCAGTGGTGTTCGGGCAGTGTAGGGGGTCGTGCTGGGGGTGGTGTTTCTGGGTATAGGGCAGTGCAATGGTGTTCCGGCAGTGTAGGAGGTCGTGCAGGGGGTGGTGTTTCAGGGTTTAGGGCAGTGCAGTGGTGTTCGGGCAGTGTAGGGGGTCGTGCTAGGGGTGGTGTTTCAGGGTTTAGGGCAGTGCAGTGGTGTTCGGGCAGTGTAGGGTGTCGTGCTGAGGGTGGTGTTTCAGGGTTTAGGGCAGTGCAGTGGTGTTCAGGCAGTGTAGGGGGTCGTGCAGGGCGTGGTGGTTCAGGGTTTAGGGCAGTGCAGTGGTGTTTGGGCAGTGTAGGGGGTCGTGCAGGGGGTGGTGTTTCAGGGTTTAGGGCAGTGCAGTGGTGTTCAGCCAGTGTAGGTGGTCTTGCTGGGGGTGGTGATTCAGGCTTTAGTGCTGTGGTGTTCGGGCAGTGTAGGGGGTCTTGCTGGGGCTGGTGTTTCAGGGTTTAGGGCAGTGCAGTGGTGTTCGGGCAGTGTAGGGGGTCGTGCTGGGGCTGGTGTTTGAGGGTTTAGGGTAGTGCAGTGGTGTTCGGGCAGTGTATGGGGTCGTGCTGGGGCTGGTGTTTCAGGGTTTAGGGCAGTGCAGTGGTTTTCGGGCAGTGTAGGCGGTCGTGCTGGGGCTGGTGTTTCAGGGTTTAGGGCCGTGCAGTGGTGTTCGGGCAGGGTACGGGGTCGTGCTGGGGCTGGTATATCAGGGTTTAGGGCAGTGCAGTGGTGTTCGGGCAGTGTAGGGGGTCGTGCTGGGGGTGGTGTTTCAGGGTTTAGGGCAGTGCAGTGGTGTTCGGGCAGTGTAGGGGGTCGTGCTGGGGCTGGTGTTTCATGGTTTAGGGCAGTGCAGTGGTGTTCGGGCAGTATAGGGGGTCGTGCTGGGGTGGTGTTTCAGGGTTTAGGGCAGTGCAGTGGTGTTCGGGCAGTGTAGGGGGTCATGCTGGGGGTAGTGTTTCAGGGTTTAGGGCAGTGCAGTGGTGTTCGGGCAGTTTAGGGGTCTTGCTGGGGGTGGTGTTTCAGGGTTTAGGGCAGTGGTGTTCGGGCAGTGTAGGGGGTCTTGCTGGGGGTAGTGTTTTGGGGTTTAGGGCAGTGCAGTGGTGTTTGTGCAGTGTAGGGGGTCGTGCTGGGGGTGGTGTTTCAGGGTTTAGGGCAGTGCAGTAGTGTTCGGGCAGTGTAGGGGGTCTTGCTGGGGGTAGTGTTTTGGGGTTTAGGGCAGTGCAGTGGTGTTTGTGCAGTGTAGGGGGTCGTGCTGGGGGTGGTGTTTCAGGGTTTAGGGCAGTGCAGTAGTGTTCGGGCAGTGTAGGGGATCGTGCAGGCAGTGGTGTTTCAGGGTTTAGGGCAGTGCAGTGGTGTTCGGGCAGTGTAGGGGGTCGTGCTGGGGGTGGTGTTTCAGGGTTTAGGGCAGTGCAGTGGTGTTCGGGCAGTGTAGGGGGTCGTGCAGGGGCTGGTGTTTCAGGGTTTAGGGCAGTGCAGTGGTGTTCGGGCAGTGTAGGGGTCGTGCTGGGGCTGGTGTTTCAGGGTTTAGGGCAGTGCAGTGGTATTCGGGCAGTGTAGGGGGTCTTGCTGGGGGTGGTGTTTCAGGGTTTAGGGCAGTGGTGTTCGGGCAATTTAGGGGGTCTTGCTGGGGGTGATGTTTCAGGGTTTAGGGCAGTGCAGTGGTGTTCGGGCAGTGTAGGGGTCTTGCTGGGGGTAGTGTTTCAGGGTTTAGGGCAGTGCAGTGGTGTTCGTGCAGTGTAGGGGGTCGTGCTGGGGATGGTGTTTCAGGGTTTAGGGCAGTGCAGTAGTGTTCGGGCAGTGTAGGTGGTCGTGCAGGGGGTGGTGTTTCAGGGTTTAGGGCAGTGCAGTGGTGTTCGGGCAGTGTAGGGGGTCGTGCTGGGGATGGTGTTTCAGGGTTTAGGGCAGTGCAGTAGTGTTCGGGCAGTGTAGGGGGTCGTGCAGGGGGTGGTGTTTCAGGGTTTAGGGCAGTGCAGTGGTGTTCGGGCAGTGTAGGGGGTCGTGCTGGGGGTGGTGTTTCAGGGTTTAGGGCAGTGCAGTGGTGTTCGGGCAGTGTAGGGGGTCGTGCTGGGGGTGGTGTTTCAGGGTTTAGGACAGTGGTGTTCGGGCAGTGTAGGGGGTCTTGCTGGGGGTGATGTTTCAGGGTTTAGGGCAGTGCAGTGGTGTTCGGGCAGTGTAGGGGGCGTGCTGGGGGTGGTGTTTCAGGGTTTAGGGCAGTGCAGTGGTGTTCGGGCAGTGTAGGGGGTCGTGAAGGGGACGGTGTTTCAGGGTTTAGGGCAGTGCATGGTGTTCGGGCAGTGTAGGGGGTCGTGCTAGGGTTGGTGTTTCAGGGTTTAGGGCAGTGCAGTGGTGTTCGGGCAGTGTAGGGGGTCGTGCAGGGGGTGGTGTTTCAGGGTTTAGGGCAGTGCAGTGGTGTTCGGGCAGTGTAGGGGGTCGTGCTGGGGGTGGTGTTTCAGGGATTAGGGCAGTGCAGTGGTGTTCGGGCAGTGTAGGGGGTCGTGCTGGGGGTGGTGTTTCAGGGTTTAGGACAGTGGTGTTCAGGCAGTGTAGGGGGTCTTGCTGGGGATAGTGTTTCAGGGTTTAGGGCAGTGCAGTGGTGTTCGGGCAGTGTATGGGGCATGCTGGGGGTGGTGTTTCAGGGTTTAGGGCAGTGCAGTGGTGTTCGGGCAGTGTAGGGGGTCGTGAAGGGGATGGTGTTTCAGGGTTTAGGGCAGTGCATGGTGTTCGGGCAGTGTAGGGGGTCGTGCTGGGGGTGGTGTTTCAGGGTTTAGGGCAGTGCAGTGGTGTTCGGGCAGTGTAGGGGGTCGTGCTGGGGGTGGTGTTCCAGGGTTTAGGACAGTGGTGTTCAGGCAGTGTAGGGGTCTTGCTGGGGGTAGTGTTTCAGGGTTTAGGGCAGTGCAGTGGTGTTCGGGCAGTGTAGGGGGCGTGCTGGGGGTGGTGTTTCAGGGTTTAGGGCAGTGCAGTGGTGTTCGGGCAGTGTAGGGGGTCGTGAAGGGGATGGTGTTTCAGGGTTTAGGGCAGTGCATGGTGTTCGGGCAGTGTAGGGGGTCGTGCTAGGGTTGGTGTTTCAGGGTTTAGGGCAGTGCAGTGGTGTTCGGGCAGTGTTGGGGGTCATGTAGGGGCTGGTGTTTCAGGGTTTAGGGCAGTGCAGTAGTGTTCGGGCAGTGTAGGGGGTCGTGCTGGGGGTAGTGTTTTAGGGTTTAGGGTAGTGCATTGGTGCTTGTGTAGTGTAGGGGTCGTGCTGGTGGTAGTGTTTTAGGGTTTAGGGTAGTGCAGTGGTGTTTGTGTAGTGTAGGGGGTCATGTTTTAGGGTAGTGCAGTGGTGTTTGGGTAGTGTAGGGGGTCGTGCTGGGGGTAGTGTTTTAGGATTTAGGTTAGTGCAGTGGTGTTTGGGTAGTGTAGGGGGTCGTGCTGGGGGTAGTGTTTTAGGGTTTAAGGTAGTGCAGTGGTGTTTGTGTAGTGTAGGGGGTCGTGCTGGGGGTAGTGTTTTAGTCTCCTCAGTAGGAAATGCTTTCAGTTTTTTACTTTGATTCCATCAAGAAGGCATTCAGATGTGTCACACATTTGCCATAAATTCAGAATGTTAGCACTCTAGTTGTTCATTAGATTACTGTAGTAAAGCTACTGCTCACCAAGGAGTTAACTGGAAGTCTACTGCTGGTATTGTAAGTGATTGTTTCAGTCTGCATGTCAGAATTTTCTAATGAAATAGAAGAGGATTTGAGATCTCACTTAAAACATGCACTACATTTTCTTTTTGCAGCACTAACCATAATTTCTATGGCAAAATGAACCCCTCATTTTGTTCCTTTTTAAATTAAATGTTTTAAGTGTTACCAGTTTATTCCAATCAAGATGGCTTCAGGTGTGCCATACGTTTGTCATAAGTAAGGCTGTTAGCACTCTAGTTGTTCTTTAGAACACTCTGGGAAGCTGCAGTAGAACACAAAGGCATCAACTGACAGGCTGCTCCTGTTGAAATATAACAGGAAGATATTTGAGATCTCACTTAAAACATGTCCTAATTTTTCTTTCTACAGCACTAACCATAATTTCTATGGCAAAATGAACCCCTTATTTTGTTCCTTTTTAAATTAAATGTTTTAAGTGTTACCAGTGTAGGAGAGTAGGATCTGCTTCACATGGGTACCCCCACTTTTTGCTGATGCTTCACTGTTTTTCGACATTAGTCTGGCTGGGGCCCTGCTAATCAGAACCCCAGCCTAGCTGCTTCCTCTCTAAAATGGTTTCCATGTGCCTTAGGCACATCACTGATTGGGATCTGGAGTGCCCTTATAAGTCCCTAGTATATGGTATACTATGTACCAAGGGCATAGGTACCTCAGAGGCCTGCCAGGGGCTGCAGCATGTATTATGCCACCCCTGGAAGGCCATCCAAACTGACACCACAGGTCTGCTACTGCAGCCTGGGTAAGGTGGTGCATGCACCCCTTACGGTGATATAGGTTACCTATATCACGAAATACATACACACATATAAACCTATAAGTCACTCCTAAGGCAGGCCTTATCAATCCTAAAGGCAGAGTGCGTGGTTCCTATGTGAGAGGGTGCCCCTGCATGAGCAGGGCCCCTCTGCAGCGTTCGGAGACCATCTCTGATGCTGTTTGTAGTGCAGCCTGACCATATACTCTTAAGCGCATTATATCCTCGCGGTAAAATGCTAACTTTGGAATGGCTGCACCTAAACATGTCGTGTTTGGTGTCAAACATCTTGGAATACTACCCCCCCGCCAATCCTGGCGGCGGGGGTAGCATTCCACCCTTCTAGAGGGAAAGACATGTTAACTCTGACTAGTCCGGTAACTTCTTTCCAGAGCCCTGGCATCACAAAATGGATGCTGCTGCCACAGACACAAGTCTGGCCTCCTGCTGCTGGACGAAACTCCGGCAGGGGAGGCCTGGACAATAGGTTTCCTGTCCCAGGGAGGTGTGACCACCTCCCCAGAGAGGATAATGTGTATTGGGGCTGGGCGGGAGCACTTTCGGGTGCTTTGAAGTCCTGCACTGGGGGCACATTTGGTGTCCCTGTGCATACCCCAGTTCAAACCGGATCAGGGGCTTGCAGCCCCTGCTTTGGCGTGAACTGGACAAAGGGAAAGGGGTGTAGCCACCCCTCTGCCCTGACCCACCCATAGGTGGGGCCACAGAGTAGTCCAACCCCTATTTTTAGAATAAAGGTAGGAACCCAGTCCTTAGGACTTTAGATTATACATGGACGAAACTCTGAAACTGAATCCTGGACCTTCGACGCTCTACGACAAGATTAGAGGACTGAAGAATCTCCCTTGGGGTCAAGGAGTGACTCCCCTGCTTGGCAGGCACCAAAGAAGCATCTGTCCGGTTCGCATTTCTGAAGCTCCCGTCGGACGCCGAAGTCATCGCATCACCAGAGGTGGATTCTCAGACTTCCCCGAGGCTACCCTGAGTCCCCAGCAAAGCTGAGGCCCGTGGCTATCGTGGGTGACTTGAGACCGTGACCCTTGGACACCGAGCACATTTGCAAGTGCATCATCTTCTGGGTGTCCCAAGAAGTCGTGCTTTGGGCTCCGAGTAGCCCTAGCCTCCAGCACCACCTGCACCGAAGATCACTGGCCCCCACTCCACGAGTGTCCTGTAAGCCAGCTCCACGTGCGGCGTCACGAGGCTCCTTTGCGGTCGCTAGCCCGTTGGCTAGTAGCCCTTAACGAAGGCCAATCCTTTTTTTACTTGGCATCCTGGTTGCTCCAGGCCTGCCCTCACTTACCCTTGCTGGGTGAGTTCCACAGACCTTGCTGGTCTGCACCATCGACGATCAACATCTTCACCGAGACTTGCCGTTGCCAAGGCTTGTTGGGTCCAATCCGGTCGCCGACACCTCAGCACTCGACAAACATCATGTACCAGCCCGAATCCTGCTCCTGGTCACCGACAACGCCTCCTGGACCTCGTGGCTGAAGAGTCAAGACAACCGTCAATGCACCTGAAGCACTCGACATCGGTGGGCATCTGTCCATCGCCTTCCTGGTCACTGGCTAGTGACCCAGACTCTGTCCCCTCTGCTTTCAGGTTCTTCAGAACTCCGATCCACTCTTGGATCCACCCGGACACTTTTCTCTTGGCCGCCAGCAGCACTTTGCAGCAGATCGCCATTCGAATCGACGACGAAACCCGACCCCGAAAGGCACCTATGCACCCGGCTTCCCTGGGTGAGGTAACACGAGTACTCCGGTGCTCCCGTGGGTAGAGACTCTTCAAAATCCTAGATCTCAAAGGGTTTTGTCCTAGTCCTCTTTTAAGTGTCCCTTTCCTCTATTTTCCCGATCCCGACTTTCTCCATAGAAGTTAACGGCGTATCGCGGTTGTGTATTTACACTGCACGCGTCTCCCGTGGGTCCCCTGTGTCACTACCTTGGGTGGTTCCTTGTGGTCCAAGCACTTCTAGAGGCTCTAGGCCTAGTGTCTAGTTCAGTCGTGGTTCGCATACCACTTTATTGGTATATGGTTTGGTACGCCCCTAGGGCCCAAACGTGTATTTGTGCTATTACTGTGATTTAATATCTTATAACTTATGTACTTCGAACTCTAGCCTCATAAAGAGTCTAGAGGGGTGTGTTTAGTAATAAATACATATATTTTGAATATATACCTGGTGTGGTGCTCTTTCATTTGATCACTCAAGAGATTATAGACTGGTAAAACAAGCTGCTTTACATTCCTTCAAGACTTAGCCTGAAGGCTGCTCTCCATAGCTACCACTAGGATAGCTTTCAATAAAGGTTGTCTTTAACCTATCTCCAATAAGGGGTTGTTTGGACTGGTGCAAGGTGCCCACTATAATTAGTGGACAGCATATACCAGGCCAACTTCTCACATTGGTGTGCAGCGTGTGGGATTCCAGCTTGCTATTGTTTTACCAGATAATCTCAATTGAATTGATCAACTGAAAACCACTAAAGGTACCTAAGGTACATATAATTTAAGCTTAGAATACAGTAAGTTCTACTGAACTTAGAGTTGTGTGTTAAGGGATAGCACAACCCTTTCTACAACTCAAGAGAGTTTAGTAGGCCACACTAGAGTAGGTAGTGCATACACCACACCACACTAGTAATGTCTTTAAGGGCAGGATCCAAAGAATCCTTGAAGGAAGCCATTGAGCTTCCACCCTCCAAGTATGATACACTCCCATTCTTGGAATTGAGAGCTTTATGTAACTTGAGAAAAATAAGGACAGGCCAAAGACCCACCACCCAACACCTCAAGGAGCTGTTGGTGGCTTATGACCTTAGTAAGCCTGTAGGGACTGAAGGGGTAGGAGCTGAGGGTGGGGCAGGAGAAGAGGAGGATGCTAGGGGTACCAATACCCCGGCCCCCCTCTGAAACTGGCCAGGAGGGTGACAATGACCCTGACCTGGAAAACCCAATCCCTCCTGTGGATGATGATGAGGATGATCAAGATGATGCCCTCTTTGTCCCCCAGGAAGGATTAAGAGTGTGCCCAGGAAGTCTAGATCTCCTTCTCAGGAGTCTAACCACTCTGGCACCTCTATAGGGAGCTCTGTCTCATCTCACAGGAGGGAATCCTCTCATGAGAGGAGAACCAGACTGGTCCAGTATGAGGAAACTCAGCTGGAGATCAGAAAAAAGCAATTGGCTTTAGATAGGGAATCCCTAGATCTCCTTAGAGAGAGAAGAAAGTTGGGACTAGAGTCCCATGGTGGCAGCCATGTCCCTAGAGACAGGGAAAGGTCCTATGACCATAGGAACCTGAGCAAGATTGTCCCTATCTACCAGAGTGGGGATGATATCCACAAATGGATAACTGCTTTAGAGAGGGCCTGTAAAGTACAGAAGGTCCCTCAGGAGCAGTGGGCAGCAATCTTGTGGCTCTCCTTTGCTGACAAAGGTAGAGATAAGCTCCTCACTGTTAGAGAGGAGGATGCTGATAATTACAAGGTCTTGAAGAGTGCTCTTATTGATGGGTTTGGCCTAACCACTGAACAGTATAGGTTGAAGTTCAGAGACACCCAAAAGCACAGACTCAAGACTGGGTAGACTATGTGGATTGTTCTGCCAAGGCTCTGGAAGGCTGGTTGATGGGCAGTAAGGTGTGTGACTTCTCAGGATTGTACAATCTGATAATGAGGGAGCAGATTCTTAATAACTGTCAAAATCAGCTGTTGCATCAGTACCTGGTAGACTCTGATCTGACCTCTCCCCAAGAATTGGGAAAGAAGGCAGACAAATGGGTCAGAACCAGGGTGAAGCAGAAGGTACAGAACCAAGGTGGGGAAACCAAGAAGCAAGATGCTAAGAACTCTGACAAGGGTGGGGAGAAGGGTAAAGATCAAAAGTCTTCATCAGGCCCCCAACAATCTTCTTCTGGTGGGGATTCACAGTCTACCAAAGGTAAAGGCCAAAGAAAACCATGGTGCAAGGTCTGTAAGCAAAAGACCCGTGATTGCACCAAGTCCAAAGACTCCAGTCCAGCACCCACCAATGCCCCTAAGGCACCTGTTCCCCCTAGTACAGTTGGTAGAAGTGCTCCAGCAAAGGGTTTAGTAGGGTTCACCCTGGGAACTGAGTTGGGCTCTGACTTAGTCAGAGAACTGACTCAGGCTGTGTTAGTCTGTGATGGAGGCATGGATGTGACCTCCACTGTGAGTCCCAGTAATCTGGGCAAGTACAGACAACAGCCTTTAATTAATGGACGTGAGGCTTTGGCATTTAGGGACACAGGGGCAAGTGTCACAATGGTGACACAAGACCTTGTGCTTCCTGGGCAAGTTATGCTTGGTGAGATGTACCAAGTGACCAATGCTAGCAATGTCAGAACAGACCATACTCTGGCAGTTGTTAACTTCTCCTGGGGAGGGGTAACTGGCCTTAAGAAGGTTGTGGTAAGTGCAAACCTACCAGTCGAATGCTTGCTTGGCAATGACTTAGAGACTTCTGCTTGGGCAGAAGTGGAGCTCAGGACCCATGCAGAAATGCTGGGGATCCCTGCAGATGTGTTTGCTGTGACCAGGTCACAAGCCAAAATGTCTAGCACTGAACAGGCCTTGGATTCTGGAAGAATGGACCAAGTGCCTTCCAAGAGGAGGAGTAGTAGGGTTAAGGCAGTGCCTTCCCCTTGGCTCAGGAGGAAGATCAGTCCCTTGAGGGGGATGATCTCAGCCCTGAAGAAGGAACTGTCCCAGAGGAACTTGAACCTGACCAGGTTGAGTTCTTGGGGACAGGGGGACCTTCTAGGGCAGATCTGAGCCAGGAGCAGCAGAGCTGCCCCTCCTTGAACCCCTCAGACAGCAAGCTGCTGCTGAGGCTGCTGGGAAAGCTAGTGGTCCCCATACAGTGTATTGGGATGATGGACTCCTGTACTCAGAGAGTAGAGACCCCAAGCCTGGTGCTACCAGGAGGTTGGTAATACCTTTGAAGTTCAGGGGCTTCCTATTGACCCTAGCCCATGATATTCCCTTAGCAGGTCACCTGGGCCAGAATAAGACTTGGGACAGAATTGTCCCTCACTTTCACTGGCCCCACATGTCTGAAGACAGTAAGGAGTTTTGTCGCTCCTGTGTAACCTGCCAAGCCAGTGGCAAAGCAGGTGGCACTACAAAGGCCCCCTGATACCACTACCTGTGGTGGGGGTGCCCTTTGAAAGGGTAGGGATTGACATTGTTGGTCCCATGGATCCCCAAACAGCCTCTGGGCACAGGTTTATCCTGGTGGTAGTGGATCATGCCACCAGGTACCCAGAAGCTATTCCCCTCAGGACCACTACAGCACCTGTGGTGGCAAGGGCCCTCCTGGGAATCTTCTCAAGAGTGGGCTTTCCTAAGGAGGTAGTATCAGACAGGGGTGCTAACTTCATGTCTGGGTACTTAAAAGCAATGTGGAAGGAGTGTGGAGTGACTTATAAGTTCACCACACCCTATCACCCACAATGCAATGGTTTAGTTGAGAGATTCAACAAAACCTTGAAGGGCATGATTAAAGGGCTCCCAGAAAAGCTTAGGCGTAGATGGGACATACTCTTGCCCTGCCTTTTATTTGCATATAGGGAGGTGCCTCAGAAGGGGTTGGTTACAGCCCTTTTGAACTTCTGTTTGGCCACCCTGTGAGGGGTCCACTGTGCTTGGTGAAGGAAGGATGGGAGTTACCTCTCAAGCCCCCAAAGCAAGATATAGTGGACTATGTACTTGGTCTCCGCTCCAGGATGGCTGAGTACATGAAAAAGGCAACCAAAAACCTTGAGGCTAGCCAGGAACTTCAGAAGGCCTGGCATGACCAAAAGGCTGTTCTGACTGTTTACCAGCCAGGACAGAAGGTGTGGGTGTTGGAGCCAGTGGCCCCAGCAGCTCTCCAAGATAAATGGAGAGGACCCCACACTATTGTTGAACAGAAGGGTGAGGTCACTTATTTAGTGGACCTAGGAACACCCAGGAGTCCCCACAGGGTTCTCCATGTCAACAGGTTAAAACCATATGTGGACAGGGCAGACATGGGCTTGCTCATGGCTACTGATGAAGGGCAGGAGGAAGAGAGTGACCCACTCCCTGACCTGCTCTCACAGAACCCTGACGATGGGTCAGTTGATGGTGTAGCCTTGGCAGGCAGCCTCACTACCCAGCAGCAAGCTGATTGCAGGCAAGTCCTCAATCAGTTTAGACATATGTTTTCACTGACACCCAGTCAGACCACCTGGTGCACTCATGAAGTGGACACTGGGGACAGTCTGCCTATTAAAAACAAGATTTATAGGCAACCCGACCATGTCAGGGACTGTATCAGGACTGAAGTCCAGAAAATGTTGGAATTGGGAGTTATTGAACCCTCAGATAGCCCTTGGGCTAGTCCAGTAGTCCTTGTACCGAAACCTCACACCAGTGGTGGAAAAAGAGAGATGAGGTTTTGTGTGGACTACAGGGGTCTCAATGCAGTCACTAGGACTGATGCCCATCCAATACCCAGGGCAGATGAGCTCATAGATACTTTGGCCTCTGCCAAATATCTCAGCACATTTGACCTAACAGCTGGCTACTGGCAGATCAGACTAGCTGATACTGCAAAGCCCAAAACAGCATTCTCAACCCCTAGTGGGCATTATCAATTTGTGGTAATGCCCTTTGGTCTGAAGAATGCACCTGCCACTTTCCAGAGGTTGGTGAATACAGTTCTCACAGGACTGGAAGCCTATAGTGCAGCTTATCTAGATGATATTGCTGTCTTTAGCTCCACCTGGGAGGATCACCTGGTCCACCTCAGGAATGTTTTACAGGCCCTGCAAAAGGCAGGCCTGACTATCAAGGCCACTAAGTGCCAGATAGGGCAGAGTCAGGTTGTGTACCTGGGCCACCTTGTGGGTGGAGGCCAGGTTCAACCTTTGCAGAGCAAGATCCAGACCATCATGGACTGGACTGCTCCCACTACCCAGACTCAGGTGAGAGCCTTCTTAGGCCTGACTGGGTACTATAGGAGATTTGTCAAGGGGTATGGATCAATAGTGACACCCCTGAATGACTTAACTTCTAAGAAAATGCCCAAAAAGGTTCAGTGGACAGTTAGCTGTCAAAAGGCATTTGATGACCTCAAGCAGGCCATGTGCACTGCTCCAATTCTGCAGAGTCCTGATTACTCCAAGAAGTTCATTGTTCAAACTGATGCATCTGAATTGGGGGTAGGGGCTGTACTGTCACAATTGAATGAAGAAGGTCAGGATCAGCCAGTAGCTTTTATTAGCAGAAGGCTGACCCCTAGAGAGAAACGTTGGTCAGCCATAGAGAGGAGGCCTTTGCTGTGGTCTGGGCTCTGAAGAAGTTGAGGCCATACTTGTTTGGTACACACTTCCTGGTTCAGACAGACCATAAGCCCCTCTTATGGCTAAAACAAATGAAGGGTGAAAACCCCAAACTGCTTAGGTGGTCCATTTCCCTACAGGGGATGGACTTTACAGTGGAACATAGGCCTGGGAGTAACCATGCGAATGCAGATGGACTCTCTAGGTATTTCCACTTAGAACATGAAGACTTAACTGGGCAAGGTTAGTTTAATGTCCCTACGTTTGGGGGGTTGTGTAGGAGAGTAGGATCTGCTTCACATGGGTACCCCCACTTTTTGCTGATGCTTCACTGTTTTTCGACATTAGTCTGGCTGGGGCCCTGCTAATCAGAACCCCAGCCTAGCTGCTTCCTCTCTAAAATGGTTTCCATGTGCCTTAGGCACATCACTGATTGGGATCTGGAGTGCCCTTATAAGTCCCTAGTATATGGTATACTATGTACCAAGGGCATAGGTACCTCAGAGGCCTGCCAGGGGCTGCAGCATGTATTATGCCACCCCTGGAAGGCCATCCAAACTGACACCACAGGTCTGCTACTGCAGCCTGGGTAAGGTGGTGCATGCACCCCTTACGGTGATATAGGTTACCTATATCACGAAATACATACACACATATAAACCTATAAGTCACTCCTAAGGCAGGCCTTATCAATCCTAAAGGCAGAGTGCGTGGTTCCTATGTGAGAGGGTGCCCCTGCATGAGCAGGGCCCCTCTGCAGCGTTCGGAGACCATCTCTGATGCTGTTTGTAGTGCAGCCTGACCATATACTCTTAAGCGCATTATATCCTCGCGGTAAAATGCTAACTTTGGAATGGCTGCACCTAAACATGTCGTGTTTGGTGTCAAACATCTTGGAATACTACCCCCCGCCAATCCTGGTGGCGGGGGTAGCATTCCACCCTTCTAGAGGGAAAGACATGTTAACTCTGACTAGTCCGGTAACTTCTTTCCAGAGCCCTGGCGTCACAAAATGGATGCTGCTGCCACAGACACGAGTCTGGCCTCCTGCTGCTGGACGAAACTCCGGCAGGGGAGGCCTGGACAATAGGTTTCCTGTCCCAGGGAGGTGTGACCACCTCCCCAGACAGGATAATGTGTATTGGGGCTGGGCGGGAGCACTTTCGGGTCTTTGAAGTCCTGCACTGGGGGCACATTTGGTGTCCCTGTGCATACCCCAGTTCAAACCGGATCAGGGGCTTGCAGCCCCTGCTTTGGCGCGAACTGGACAAAGGGAAAGGGGTGTAGCCACCCCTCTGCCCTGACCCACCCATAGGTGGGGCCACAGAGTAGTCCAACCCCTATTTTTAGAATAAAGGTAGGAACCCAGTCCTTAGGACTTTAGATTATACCTGGACGAAACTCTGAAACTGAATCCTGGACCTTCGACGCTCTACGACAAGATTAGAGGACTGAAGAATCTCCCTTGGGGTCAAGGAGTGACTCCCCTGCTTGGCAGGCACCAAAGAAGCATCTGTCCGGTTCGCATTTCTGAAGCTCCCGTCGGACGCCGAAGTCATCACATCACCAGAGGTGGATTCTCAGACTTCCCCGAGGCCACCCTGAGTCACCAGCAAAGCTGAGGCCCGTGGCTATCGTGGGTGACTTGAGACCGTGACCCTTGGACACCGAGCACATTTGCAAGTGCATCATCTTCTGGGTCTCCCAAGAAGTCGTGCTTTGGGCTCCGAGTAGCCCTAGCCTCCTGCACCAGCTGCACCAAAGATCACTGGCCCCTACTCCACGAGTGTCCTGTAAGCCAGCTCCACGTGCGGCGTCACGAGGCTCCTTCGCGGTCGCTAGCCCGTTGGCTAGTAGCCCTTAACGAAGGCCAATCCTTTTCTTACTTGGCATCCTGGTTGCTCCAGGCCTGCCCTCACTTACCCTTGCTGGGTGAGTTCCACAGACCTTGCTGGTCTGCACCATCGACGATCAACATCTTCACCGAGACTTGCCGTTGCCAAGGCTTGTTGGGTCCAATCCGGTCGCTGATACCTCAGCACTCGACAGACATCGTGTACCAGCCCGAATCCTGCTCCTGGTCGCCAACAACACCTCCTGGACCTCGTGGCTGAAGAGTCAAGACGACCGTCAACGCACCTGAAGCACTCGACATCGGTGGGCATCTGTCCATCGCCTTCCTGGTCACTGGCTAGTGACCCAGACTCTGTCCCCTCTGCTTTCAGGTTCTTCAGAACTCCGATCCACTCTTGGATCCACCCGGACACTTTTCTCTTGGCCGCCAGCAGCACTTTGCAGCAGATCGCCATTCGAATCGACGACGAAACCCGACCCCGAAAGGCACCTATGCACCCGGCTTCCCTGGGTGAGGTAACACGAGTACTCCGGTGCTCCCGTGGGTAGAGACTCTTCAAAGTCCTAGATCTCAAAGGGTTTTGGCTTGGCCCTCTTTTAAGTGTCCCTTTCCTCTATTTTCCCGATCCCGACTTTCTCCATAGAAGTTAACGGCGTATCGCGGTTGTGTATTTACACTGCACGCGTCTCCCGTGGGTCCCCTGTGTCACTACCTTGGGTGGTTCCTTGTGGTCCAAGCACTTCTAGAGGCTCTAGGCCTAGTGTCTAGTTCAGTCGTGGTTCGCATACCACTTTATTGGTATATGGTTTGGTACGCCCCTAGGGCCCAAACGTGTATTTGTGCTATTACTGTGATTTAATATCTTATAACTTATGTACTTCGAACTCTAGCCTCATAAAGAGACTAGAGGGGTGTGTTTAGTAATAAATACATATATTTTGAATATATACCTGGTGTGGTGCTCTTTCATTTGATCACTCAAGAGATTATAGACTGGTAAAACAAGCTGCTTTACATTCCTTCAAGACTTAGCCTGAAGGCTGCTCTCCATAGCTACCACTAGGATAGCTTTCAATAAAGGTTGTCTTTAACCTATCTCCAATAAGGGGTTGTTTGGACTGGTGCAAGGTGCCCACTATAATTAGTGGACAGCATATACCAGGCCAACTTCTCACAACCAGTTTATTCCAATCAAGATGGCTTCAGGTGTGCCATACTTTTGTCATAAGTAAGACTGTTAGCACTCTAGTTGTTCTTTAGAACACTCTGGGAAGCTGCAGTAGAACACAAAGGAATCAACTGACAGGCTGCTCCTGTTGAAATATAACAGGAAGATATTTGAGATCACACTTGAAACATGTCCTAATTTTTCTTTCCAGAGCACTAACCATAATTTCTATGACAAGATGAACCCCATCATTTTGTTCCTTTTTAAATTAAATGTTTTAAGTGTTACCAGTTTATTCCAATTAAGATGGCTTCAGGTGTGCCATACTTTTGTCATAAGTAAGGCTGTGAGCGCTCTAGTTGTTCTTTAGAACACTCTGGGAAGCTGCAGTAGAACACAAAGGAATCAACTGACAGTCTCTGCCCTTGTTGGATGTACATGTTTTACTGAGAATGTCAGACTTCATTCTCACATGACTGAGAAAGATAATGTGAATTTACAGAAAATATGCTCTCATTTTAGCTTCTGGAGCACCTTCCAAAACTGTATGGGACAAGCATGTGAAAATAGTTTTCTCTCAAACATGATTCATGATATCCCAGCAGAAGGTTTTTCACAGGGTAAAATCACCTTAGAACACACCACAATTCCTGAAATTAGTATGGTACCATCAACAAATGAATTCTAATGTAACTAAAGTCTGTTATCACCCTTTATAGTTCTCCTTTTGGTAACCCTCAAAATCTTCGATTCACTACAATGCATTTCAATGTGGTACTATCATGTATATTGGTCCCAAGATGGCTGCCAGCAATTCCAGGATGAAGTGCTGACAGCCAATCAGATCTCACGATGACATGTGTGGTTAGGCTCCGCCCAGATATATATGTGTTTTTACTTTTGATTTTCTCAGCAACTACTGAACGGATTTACACCATTTAACAATAAGGGTTCTTTCTGAACCAAGAACTACCTCTTTGCCAAATTTGGTGTAATTCCGTTCAGCAGTTCGGGCTGTAGCCTTGCATAAAGTTTCCTATGGGAAATTGATGTTTTGACTCTTATTTTTTTAATTTCTCTGCAACTACAGAACGGATTTACACCATTTAACAAAAAGGGTTCTTTCTGAACCAAGAACTACCTCTTTGACAAATTTTGTGTAATTCCGTTCAGCAGTTCGGGCTGTAGCCGTGGCTAAAGTTTCCTATGGGAAAATGAATGGGGAAAACACGTTTGGGATCCCCCTTTTTTCTCAGCCCCCGCTTGACGAATCACCCCGAAACTTTCAGGGTAGGAGCGGACCGGAGCGGGCCATAAAGTTTGAAAATTTTGCGAAGATTCATCAACCGACGCAAGAGTTATTTCAAAAAGAATGTTGCGGATGTCCTATGGAAAATAGGTCCTAACTATAACTATCTACTGGCGACCGCCAGTAGATAATATATATATATATATTCACTGAAAAAAACATAGGTTTCAGGGACGTTATAGTTAGAAATTAGCATTTAAAAAACCTTAGAAATTCACTGAAAAAACCACAGGTTTCTGGGACGTTATAGTTAGTTGGACATTTTACTCGTACAAAACCAGAGAAATTCGGCCGTTATAGTTAGTTGAGTTAACTATAACTCGCGCCCCGCAATACACTGCTGATGACATCACATATTATATAATTCATGACATGGTCAGTGACATCACTGATGACATCACTGATGACATCTCAAATGACATCACTGATGACCTCACTGATGACATCATCCAGTGAATGTGTGTTTCTGTAAAGTTTAAATATGTTTTATACATATATATATATATATATATATATATGCCAAGGTGTTTTGAAGAAAGAGTGGGTGGATAAGTGTCTGAATGGTTGATTTAGTAGGTGCGTGACTGTCTGTATAAATGAGTGATTAAACGTGTCTTACTGAATGCATGGGTAGTGATAAAACTGTGTAAATGTCGGTATCAGTCTGTCAGTTGGTGTGTAAGCGGTTGCATGGGTTGGTGAGTAGCGTAATGTGTGTCTATATGGGTTATTGATTGGTTGTCTGAGTATTTGTATGGGTGCCTGAGTGTCTGTGTGGGTGGTGGGGGGGTGTGACTCTGTGCATAGATGTGTGAGTGGGTGATTTACTGGGTGTATGGGTTCAAGAGTGTATCTGTGAAAGGCTGTATGAGTGGGTGAGTGTGTGTATGGGTATGTTGGTGAGTGAATGGAAGTCTCAGTGGTACATGTGTGAGTAACTACATATGTGAAATGCAGTATATATGAGTGTTGGAGTATATAAATAACTATATGTGAGAGTGAGTGATTGTGAGAGCGGCTGTATGGTTGAGTGTGTGCTTGTATCAGTGATTGTATAAGAGAGTAAGTATGTGTTAGTATCTGTATGAATAAGTGAGGTGGTATGTGTATGACTGTATAGGTGAGTAAATGGGAGTGTTTTTGATTCTTTGCATGACTGACTAGGTGTGTGAGTAACTCTATGGATGACTGACTAGGTGTGTGAGTGTCTGTATAGGTGTATGAGTACATATGATAGTGCTGTATTGATGAGTGACTGCATGTATGAGTGACTCTATGGTTTCGAAAATGGTAGTCTCTATTTTAGAGTGCGTGTATCAAAGGTTATATTAGGGTGTGAGGAGGTGCATCAGATTATCACGTGGATGATGTCATCAGTGATGTCATTTGAGATGTCATCAGTGATGTCATCAGTGATGTCACTGACCATGTCATGAATGATGTAATATGTGACGTCATCAGCAGTGCACTGCGGGGGCGCGAGTTATAGTTAGCTCAACTAACTATAACGGCCGAATTTCTCCGGTTTTGTATGAGTGAAATGTCCAACTAACTATAACGTCCCTGAAACCTGTGGTTTTTTCAGTGAATTTCTAAGGTTTTTTAAATGCTAATTTCTAACTATAACGTCCCTGAAACCTATGGTTTTTTCAGTGAATTTCTAATGTTTTTTAAATGCTAATTTCTAACTATTCCTACAGAGGTAGGACATGTGCAGAAAGAGGAAGAAATGCGCCGAAAGAAGCAAGAGAAATGCAGAAAGAGGCATCAGAAGTCCAGAAAGACGAAGAAAGGTGCAGAAAGAAGCAAGAGATATGCAGAAAGAACTAACAGAGGTGCAGTAAGAGGCCTTGTTGCAAAGGCATCCTGTGCCCCCAACTTTTGCTGAATGGTACTGGTGGTAACTGACTCTGACTAACCAGGCCCGGAGGCAGTGCTATTGTGAAAGAAACTTAGAATACAGTGAAAACACCTACATACACTAGGGTACACTATGGGTTGGGATACCCCTGTGATTGGCATGACCTCCCCTGTAAGGCCCTAGTACATAATAGGGCAGGGGGATTAAAACTACCTCCAAGTCAGAGATGCAGAAAGAGGCAAGAGAAGTGCAGAAAGAAGCAACAGAGGTGCTGAAAGAGGCAAGAGAGGTACATAAACAGGCAAGAAAGGTGCAGAAAGAGGGAACAGGGGTGCAGAAAGAGGCAAGAGGGATACAGAAATTTGCGACAGAGGTACAGAAAGAAGCAAGAGCAGTGCAGAAAGAAGCAAAAGAGGTGGCAAAATAGGGAAGATGGTGCAGAAAGGGGCAAGAGGGATACAGAAATTTGCAAAAGAGGTGCCAAAACAAGCAAGAGAAGTGCAGAAAGAGGCAAGCGAATTGCTGAAAGAAGCAACAGAGGTGTAGACAGAAGCAAGAAAAGTGCAGAAAGAGGCAAGAGAATTGCTGAAAGAAGCAACAGAGGTGTAGAAAGAAGCAAGAGAAGTGCAGAAAGAGACAAGTGAGGTGCAGAAAGAAGCAAGAGCAGTGCAGAAAGTGTAGGAAGGTGGAATCTGACTATATGGTTGCCCCCACTTTTTTATGGTGTTTTGCTGGTTTATGACTTAGTTGCACTTGGATCCCGCTATTCAGGGCCCCAGTCTATCTGCTTTCTCTGTAAAAAGGTTTCCATGTGCCTTAGGCACATCTCTGATTGGGATCTGGAGTGCCCTTATAAGTCCCTAGTATATGGTATACTATGTACCAAGGGCATAGGTACCTCAGAGGCCTGCCAGGGGCTGCAGCATGTATTATGCCACCCCTGGAAGGCCATCCAAACTGACACCACAGGTCTGCTACTGTAGCCTGGGTAAGGTGGTGGATGCACCCCTTACTGTGATATAGGTTACCTATATCACTAAATACATACACACATATAAACCTATAAGTCACTCCTAAGGCAGGCCTTATCAATCCTAAAGGCAGAGTGCATGGTTCCTATGTGAGAGGGTGCCCCTGCATGAGCAGGGCCCCTCTGCAGCATTCGGAGACCATCTCTGATGCTGTTTGTAGTGCAGCCTGACCATATACTCTTAAGCGCATTATAACCTTGCGGTAAAATGCTAACTTTGGAATGGCTGCACCTAAACATGTCGTGTTTGGTGTCAAACATCTTGGAATACTACCCCCCCGCCAATACTGGCGGCAGGGGTAGCATTCCACCCTTCTAGAGGGAAAGACATGTTAACTCTGGCTAGCCCGGTAACTTCTTTCCAAAGCCCTGGCATCACAAAATGGATGCTGCTGCCACAGACACGAGTCTGGCCTCCTGCTGCTGGACGAAACTCCGGCAGGGGAGGCCTGGACAATAGGTTTCCTGTCCCAGGGAGGTGTGACCACCTCCCCAGACAGGATAATGTGTATTGGGGCTGGGCGGGAGCACTTTCGGGTGCTTTGAAGTCCTGCACTGGGGGCACATTTGGTGTCCCTGTGCATACCCCAGTTCAAACCGGATCAGGGGCTTGCAGCCCCTGATTTGGCGTGAACTGGACAAAGGGAAAGGGGTGTAGCCACCCCTCTGCCCTGACCCACCCATAGGTGGGGCCACAGAGTAGTCCAACCCCTAAACTTAGTATAAGTATAGGAACCCAGTCCTTAGGACTTTAGATTATCCCTGGACGAAACTCTGAAACTGAATCCTGGACCTTCGACACTCTACTCACGATTAGAGGACAGAAGAATCTCCCTTGGGGTCAAGGAGTGACTCCCCTGCTTGGCAGGCACCAAAGAAGCATCTGTCCAGTTCGCATTTCTGAAGCTCCCGTCGGACGCCGAAGTCATCGCATCACCAGAGGTGGATTTTCAGACTTCACCGAGGCTACCCTGAGTCCCCAGCAAAGCTGAGGCCCGTGGCTATCGTGGGTGACTTGAGACCGTGACCCCTGGACACCAAGCACATTTGCAAGTGCATCCTCTTCTGGGTCTCCCAAGAAGTCGTGCTTTGGGCTCCGAGTAGCCCTAGCCTCCAGTACCACCTGCACCGAATATCACTGGCCCCCACTCCACGACTGTCCTGTAAGCCAGATCCACGTGCGGCGTCACAAGGCTCCTTCGCGGTCGCTAGCCCGTTGGCTAGTAGCCCTTAACGAAGGCCAATCTTTTTCTAACTTGGCATCCTGGTTGCTCCAGGCCTGCCCTTACTTACCCTTGCTGGGTGAGTTTCCCAGATCTTGCTGGTCTGCACCATCGACGATCTTCCTCTGCATCGAGACTTGCCGTTGCCAAGGCTTGTTGGGTCTAATCCGGTCACCGACACCTCTGCACTCGACAAACATCTTGTACCAGCCCGAATCCTGCTCCTGGTCACCGACAACGCCTCCTGGACCTCGTAGCTGAAGAGTCAAGACGACTGTCAATGCACCTGAAGCACTCGACATCGGTGGGCATCTGTCCATCGCCTTCCTGGTCACTGGCTAGTGACCCAGACTCTGTCCCCTCTGATTTCAGGTTCTTCAGAACTCCGATCCACTCTTGGATCCACCCGGACACTTTTCTCTTGGTCGCCAGCAGCACTTTGCCGCAGATCACCATTCAAATCGACGACGAAACCCGACCCGAAAGGCACCTATGCACCCGGCTTCCCTGGGTGAGGTAACACGAGTACTCCGGTGCTCCCGTGGGTAGAGACTCTTCATAGTCCTAGATCTCAAAGGGTTTGGTCCAAGTCCTCTTTTAAGTGTCCCTTTTCTCTAATTTCCCGATCACGACTTTCTCCATAGAAGTCAACGGCGTATCGCGGTTGTGTATTTACACTGCACGCGTCTCCCGTGGGTCCCCTGTGTCACTACCTTGGGTGGTTCCTTGTGGTCCAAGCACTTCTAGAGGCTCTAGGCCTAGTGTCTAGTTCAGTCGTGGTTCTTATACCACTTTATTGGTATATGGTTTGGTACGCCCCTAGGGCCCAAACGTGTATTTGTGCTATTACTGTGTTTAAATAACTTCTAATTTATGTACTTCGAACTCTAGCCTCATAAAGAGACTAGAGGGGTGTGTTTAGCAATAAATACATATATTTTGAATATATACCTGGTGTGGTGCTCTTTCATTTGATCACTCAAGAGATTATAGACTGGTAAAACAAGCTGCTTTACATTCCTTCAAGACTTAGCCTGAAGGCTGCTCTCCATAGCTACCACTAGGATAGCTTTCAATAAGGTTGTCTTTAACCTATCTCCAATAAGGGGTTGTTTGGACTGGTGCAAGGTGCCCACTATAATTAGTAGACAGCATATACCAGGCCAACTTCTCACATTGGTGTGCAGCGTGTGGGATTCCAGCTTGCTATTGTTTTACCAGATAATCTCAATTGAATTGATCAACTGAAAACCACTAAAGGTACCTAAGGTACATATAATTTAAGCTTAGAATACAGTAAGTTCTACTGAACTTAGAGTTGTGTGTTAAGGGATAGCACAACCCTTTCTACAACTCAAGAGAGTTTAGTAGGCCACACTAGAGTAGGTAGTGCATACACCACACCACACTAGTAATGTCTTTAAGGGCAGGATCTAAAGAATCCTTGCAGGAAGCCATTGAGCTTCCACCCTCCAAGTATGATACACTCCCATTCTTGGAATTGAGAGCTTTATGCAACTTGAGAAAAATAAGGACAGGCCAAAGCCCCACCACCCAACACCTCAAGGAGTTGTTGGTGGCTTATGACCTTAGTAAGCCCTTGGGGACTGAAGGGGTAGGCGCTGAGGGTGGGGCAGATGATGAGGATGGGAACAGGGGTACCAGTACCCCCAGCCCCCCTCTGAAACTGGCCAGGAGGGCGACAATGGCCCTGACCTGGATAATCCAACCCCTCCTGAGGAAGATGAAGAGGAGGATCAGAATGATGCCCCCTTTGTCCCCCCAGGAAGGATTGTGAGTGTGCCCAGAAGGTCTAGATCTTCTTCTCAGGAGTCTAACCACTCTGGCACCTCAATAGGGAGCTCTGTCTCATCTCATAGGAGGGAATCCTCTCATGAGAGAAGAAAGAGGCTGGTTCTATATGAGGAGGCTCAGCTTGAACTCAAAAAGAAGCAACTAGCCATAGACAGGGAGTCCCTAGATCTCTTTAGAGAGAGAAGAAAGTTGGGACTAGAGTCCCATGGTGGCAGCAATATCCCTAGAGATAGGGAAAGGTCTTATGACCATAGAAACCTAAACAAGATTGTCCCTCCCTACCAGAGTGGGGATGACATCCACAAATGGATAACTGCACTGGAGAGGGCCTGTAAAGTTCAGAAGGTCCCCCAGAGGCAGTGGGCAGCAATCTTGTGGCTCTCCTTTGCAGACAAAGGTAGAGACAAGCTCCTCACTGTCAGAGAAGAGGATGCTGACAATTACACAGACTTGAAGAGTGCTCTGATAGATGGGTTTGGCCTAACCACTGAACAGTATAGGTTGAAGTTCAGAGACACCCAAAAAGCTCAGACTCAAGACTGGGTTGATTTTGTAGATTGTGCTACAAAGGCTCTGGAAGGTTGGATACATGGCAACAAAGTGCATGACTTTTTAGGATTGTACAATTTGATTATGAGGGAGCAGATCCTTAATAATTGTCAAAACCAGCTTTTGCACCAGTATCTGGTGGACTCTGATCTGACCTCTCCCCAAGAATTGGGAAAGAAGGCAGACAAATGGGTCAGAACCAGAGTAAAAACTAGAAATCAAGGTGGTGACCAGAAGAAAGTTTCTACTAAGTCCCAAGAGAAAGGTGGGGATAAATCTAAGGATAAGTCCCCTACAGGGCCCCAAAATTCCTCTTCTGGGGGTGGGTCCCAAACTCCTTCCTCTCCTGAAAAGAAACCATATTGCCATGTCTGTAAAAAGCCTGGGCACTGGAAAACTGATCCCAGTTGCCCCAGGATTGGCAATAAAGAAAATGTTCCTCCCACAACTACTACCACCCCTCCTGGTACTACCAGTAGTAATCCTCCAGTTGGGAGTAGTGCACCCAAAAAGTTGGGTGCTTTTGCAAGAGGAACAGAGGTGAGCCCTAGTTTAGACAGGGACCCCTCAACAGACTCCTCTGACTCTGATGGTGGTATAGGATTTGCCACCTTTACCATGGGTCCCACAGCGTTGGGCAGGTACAGATTGGAGCCAATAATTAATGGTCAGAAAGCTGTGGCATTTAGGGACACAGGGGCTAGTGTCACCATGGTGGCAGGGAAACTAGTCCCCCTCACCAGTTTTTACCTGAGTTTAAGTACCAGGTGACCAACATTGATGGTGTCAGAACAGATCACCCCATGGCCATAGTCAATCTCAGCTGGGAGGGGGTCACAGGCCCAAAGAGAGTGGCAGTGTCCCCCACCTTACCTGTAGATTGCCTGATGGGCAATGATTTGGAAATTTCAGCCTGGGCTGAAGTTGAACACCAAACCCATCTTAGGATGTTGGGCGTCCCTGCAAAGGTTAGTGGGGCTGTGATGGCCACAGCCCCAGCCCAAGAATTTGGAGAGATGGAGCCTGAAAGAATGGCCCACTCTCCCCCAAAAGAGAGCACAAGGGTTGAAGAAAAGTCTTCTTCCCCCAGACAGTAGGTAAGGGTCAGCCTCCTCAGGGAACTGACCCTACCCCTAGTGAAGGAACTGCCACAGAGGTAGTCAGGCCTGGCCTGGCCACACCCCTGATGGCAGAGGACCCTTCCAAGGTGGTACCCAGTCTGGAGCAGGTAACCTGCCCCTCTCTACCCTGCCTCAGTCAGCCCAGGGCTGCAGAGGTCAGGAAGGTCAGTGGACCCCCAGGGCCCCCTGTCCAGAGGAAGCCCCCATCAGCAGATTAGGGGCACCCAGTCTAGTAGCCCTAGCCAGGTGAAAATTCCTCTACACACTGAGGGATCCCCCATACCTTTATGTAGGGACCTCCCCAGAAGGACTCTGGTAGGCAAGGGCAAACCTGGGACCAGAAGGTTCCAAACCTGCCATGTCCCTCCAGTAGTCCATCAAAAGGGACCCAACCCCCAGCTGTAGGCAGCCAAAGGTTGACCCTTAGAGCAAAGTGCAACTCAGTCATGGAAAGACAGGCATACATGGTGACCAGTGATCTGAGGAAGCTGAGGCCAACATTCCTAGGGCCTCACTTCCCTACTCAGACACCTCACCAGCCTTGTACTTTACCTAAGCACACCACAGGTAGTGATTCCCCATGGTGGAGACCCTCTCATACCCTTAGGGTGAGGGATTGCTTAGTGGACCATAAGACAGGGGGCAACCATGCTAGTGCAGGTGCTTCCTTATATGACCACTTAGTCAATGAAGGCTCAACTGGCCAAGGTTAGCCTTATCTCCTTTCGTTTGGGGGGGTTATGTAGGAAGGTGGAATCTGACTATATGGTTGCCCCCACTTTTTATATGGTGTTTTGCTGGTTTATGACTTAGTTGGACTGGGATCCCGCTATTCAGGGCCCCAGTCTATCTGCTTTCTCTGTAAAAAGGTTTCCATGTGCCTTAGGCACATCTCTGATTGGGATCTGGAGTGCCCTTATAAGTCCCTAGTATATGGTATACTATGTACCAAGGGCATAGGTACCTCAGAGGCCTGCCAGGGGCTGCAGCATGTATTATGCCACCCCTGGAAGGCCATCCAAACTGACACCACAGGTCTGCTACTGCAGCCTGGGTAAGGTGGTGCATGCACCCCTTACTGTGATATAGGTTACCTATATCACTAAATACATACACACATATAAACCTATAAGTCACTCCTAAGTCAGGCCTTATCAATCCTAAAGGCAGAGTGCATGGTTCCTATGTGAGAGGGTGCCCCTGCATGAGCAGGGCCCCTCTGCAGCGTTCGGAGACCATCTCTGATGCTGTTTGTAGTGCAGCCTGACCATATACTCTTAAGCGCATTATAACCTCGCGGTAAAATGCTAACTTTGGAATGGCTGCACCTAAACATGTCGTGTTTGGTGTCAAACATCTTGGAATACTACCCCCCGCCAATTCTGGCGGCAGGGGTAGCATTCCACCCTTCTAGAGGGAAAGACATGTTAACTCTGGCTAGCCCGGTAACTTCTTTCCAAAGCCCTGGCATAACAAAATGGATGCTGCTGCCACAGACACGAGTCTGGCCTCCTGCTGCTGGACGAAACTCCGGCAGGGGAGGCCTGGACAATAGGTTTCCTGTCCCAGGGAGGTGTGACCACCTCCCCAGACAGGATAATGTGTATTGGGGCTGGGCGGGAGCACTTTCGGGTGCTTTGAAGTCCTGCACTGGGGGCACATTTGGTGTCCCTGTGCATACCCCAGTTCAAACCGGATCAGGGGCTTGCAGCCCCTGCTTTGGCATGAACTGGACAAAGGGAAAGGGGTGTAGCCACCCCTCTGCCCTGACCCACCCATAGGTGGGGCCACAGAGTAGTCCAACCCCTAAACTTAGTATAAGTATAGGAACCCAGTCCTTAGGACTTTATATTATCCCTGGACGAAACTCTGAAACTGAATCCTGGACCTTCGATGCTCTACTCACGATTAGAGGACAGAAGAATCTCCCTTGGGGTCAAGGAGTGACTCCCCTGCTTGGCAGGCACCAAAGAAGCATCTGTCTGGTTCGCATTTCTGAAGCTCCCGTCGGACACCGAAGTCATCGCATCACCAGAGGTAGATTCTCAGACTTCCCCGAGGCTACCCTGAGTCCCCAGCAAAGCTGAGGCCCGTGGCTTTCGTGGGTGACTTGAGACCGTGACCCCTGGACACCGAGCACATTTGCAAGTGCATCCTTTTCTGGGTCTCCCAAGAAGTCGTGCTTTGGGTTCCGAGTAGCCCTACCATCCAGCACCACCTGCACCAAAGATCACTGGCCCCCATTCCACGAGTGTCCTGTAAGCCAGATCCACGTGCGGCGTCACGAGGCTCCTTTGCGGTCGCTAGCCCATTGGCTAGTAGCCCTTAACGAAGGCCAATCTTTTTCTAGCTTGGCATCCTGGTTGCTCCAGGCCTGCCCTTACTTACCCTTGCTGGGTGAGTTTCTCAGATCTTGCTGGTCTGCACCATCGACAATCTTCCTCTGCATCAAGACTTGCCGTTGCCAAGGCTTGTTGGGTCCAATCCGGTCGCCGACACCTCTGCACTCGACAGACATCATGTTCCAGCCTGAATCCTGCTCCTGGTTGCCGACAACGCCTCCTGGACCTCGTGGCTGAAGAGTCAAGACGACCGTCAACGCACCTGAAGCACTCGACATCGGTGGGCATCTGTCCATCGCTTTCCTGGTCACTGGCTAGTGACCCAGACTCTGTCCCCTCTGCTTTCAGGTTCTTCAGAACTCCGATCCACTCTTGGATCCACCCGGACACTTTTCTCTTGGTCGCCAGCAGCACTTTGCAGCAGATCGCCATTCAAATCGACGACGAAACCCGACCCCGAAAGGCACCTATGCACCCGGCTTCCCTGGGTGAGGTAACACGAGTACTCCAGTGCTCCCGTGGGTAGAGACTCTTCAAAGTCCTAGATCTCAAAGGGTTTGGTCCAAGTCCCCTTTTAAGTGTCCCTTTTCTCTAATTTCCCGATCACGACTTTCTCCATAGAAGTCAACGGCGTATCGCGGTTGTGTATTTACACTGCACGCGTCTCCCGTGGGTCCCCTGTGTCACTACCTTGGGTGGTTCCTTGTGGTCCAAGCACTTCTAGAGGCTCTAGGCCTAGTGTCTAGTTCAGTCGTGGTTCTTATACCACTTTATTGGTATATGGTTTGGTACGCCCCTAGGGCCCAAACGTGTATTTGTGCTATTACTGTGTTTAAATAACTTCTAACTTATGTACTTCGAACTCTAGCCTCATAAAGAGACTAGAGGGGTGTGTTTAGCAATAAATACATATATTTTGAATATATACCTGGTGTGGTGCTCTTTCATTTGATCACTCAAGAGATTATAGACTGGTAAAACAAGCTGCTTTACATTCCTTCAAGACTTAGCCTGAAGGCTGCTCTCCATAGCTACCACTAGGATAGCTTTCAATAAGGTTGTCTTTAACCTATCTCCAATAAGGGGTTGTTTGGACTGGTGCAAGGTGCCCACTATAATTAGTGGACAGCATATACCAGGCCAACTTCTCACAGAAAGAAGCAACAGAGGTTTAGAAAGAAGCAAGAGAAGTGCAGAAAGAGGCAAGTGAGATGCAGAAAGAAGCAAGAGCAGTGCAGAAACAACCAACAGAGGTGCAAAAAGACGCAAGAGGGGTGCTGCACGAGGTAGGAGAGGTGCACAAAGAGTCAAGAGAGGTACAGAAAGAGGCAGGAAGGGTGCAGAAAGAAGGAAGAGAAGTGCAGAAGGAGGCAAGTAAGGTGCAGAAAGAAGCAAGAGCAGTGCAGAAAGAAACAACAGAGGTGCAAAAGAGGGAAGAGGTGTGCAGAAAAAGGTAGGAGGGATGCACAAAGAGGCAAGAGAGGTACAGAAAGAGGCAGGAGGGGTGCAGAAAGAAGGAAGAGAAGTAAAGAAAGAAGTAACAGAGGTGCTGAAAGAGGTGTGAAATGTGCAGAAAGAGCAAGAGAAGTGCAGAAAGAGGCAAGAGAGGTACAGAAAGAGGCAAGAGAGTTGCACAAAGAGGGGTGCAGAAAGAGGCAACAGGGGTGCAGAAAGAAGCAAGTGAGGTGCAGAAAGAGGCAAGAGAGGTACAGAAAGGGCAAGAGAGGTGCAGAAACAGGCAAGAGAAGTGCATAAAGAGTCAAGAGAATTGCTGAAAGAAGCAACAGAGGTGTAGAAAGAAGCAAGAGAAGTGCAGAAAGAGATAAGTGAGATGCAGAAACAGGCAAGAAAGGTACAGAAAGAGGGAAGACGAATGCAGAAAGAGGCAACAGGGTTGCAGAAAAAAGCAAAACAGGTGTAGAAAGAAGCATGGGATGTGCAGAATGAAGCAACAGGGGTGCAGAAAGAGGCAAGAGAAGTGCAGCAAGAAGCAACAGAGGTGCAGAAGGAGGCAAGAGAACTGCAGAAAGAGGCAAGAGAGTTGCAGAAACAGGCAAAAGGGGTACAGAAAGAGGGAACAGAAGTGCAGACAGAGGCAAGAGAGGTGCACAACAGGTAAAAGGGATACAGAAAGAGGCAAGAGGGATGCAGAAATTTGCAAGAGAGGTGAAGAAAGAAGCAAGAGCAGTGCAAAAGAACCAACAGAGGTGCAAAAAGAGGCACGTGAGGTGCAGAAGGAGGCAAGAGAACTGCAGAAAGATGGAAGAGAGTTGCAGAAACAGGCAAAAGGGGTGCAGAAAGAGGGAACAGGTGGGCAGACTGAGGCAAGAGAGGTGTAGAAAGAGGGAAGAGGGGTGCAGGAAAAGGCAAGAGGGATGCACAAATTTGGAACAGAGGTGCAGGAAGAAGCCAGAGCAGTGTAGAAAGAACCAACAGAGGTGCAGAAAGTGGCAAGAGGGGTACAGAAAGAGGCAAGTGAATTACAGAATGAAGAAAAAGAGGTGCAGAAAAAACCAACAGAGGTGGAAAAACAGGCAAGAGGGGTGCACAAAGGGGTAGGAGAGGTGCACAAAGAGGCAAGAGGGCTACAGAAAGAGGCAGGAGGGGTGCAGAAAGAGGCAGGGAACTGCAGAAAGAAGCAACAGAGGTGCTGAAAGAGGAACGAAGGGTGCAGAAAGAGACAAGACAGGTGAAGAAAAAAGGAACAGAGGTACAGAAAGAGGCAAAAGTGGTGCAGAAAGAGGGAAGAGAGATGTAGAAAGAGGCAAGAGAGTTGCACAAAGAGGGAAGAGGGGTGCAGAAACAGGCAAAAGGGGTACAGACAGAAGCAAGAGAGGTGCAGAAAGAAGCAAGAGAGGTGCACAGAGGCAAGAGAGTTACAGAAAGAGGCAAGTGAAGTGCAAAAGGAGGCAAGAGAACTGCAGAAAGAGGCAATAGAGGTACAGAAAGAGGCAAGTGAGGTGCAGAAAGAAGCAAGATAAGTGCAGAAAGAAGCAACAGAAGTGCAGAAAGCGGGAAGAGGGGTGGAGAGAGAGGCAAGAGGGGTACAGAAAGAAGCAAGACAGGTGCAGAAAGAAACAAAAAAGGTGCAAAATTAAGGAACAGAGGTGCAGAAAGAGGCAAAAAAGGTGCAGAAAGACTTACAAGGGGTACAGAAAAAGGCAAGAGAGGTGTAGAAAGAGGGAAGAAGGGTGCAGAAAGAGGCAAGAGGGGTACAGAGAGAAGCAAATGAGGTGCAGAAAGAGGCAACAGGCATGCAGAAATAGGCAAGAGAGATGCAGAAAGTAGAAGAGATTTGCAGAAAGAGGCAAGAGAAGTCCATAAAAAGAAAGAAATGTGCAGAAAGAAGCAACAGAAATGCAGAAAGAGGCAAGAGAGGCGCAGAGAGAGGCACAGAAGGAAACAAGAGTGGCTTGCACACCATTAGTACCAATTTAACACCCACATTTAGCAATAAGTAACAGGTGACCATTCTAGGTTTGCAAAGGGCCTTCCACCACGCTGTAACACTTGTCGCTGCATTTTTGGTAACGTTTGAGCCGTTTGAGCAAGAAACAAGGCTTTTTTTGTTCAAATCTGCAGATTAGGGAGCAGATGATGAATTATGTGGCTAATGCGGAAAATGTATATTTGTGTGAATGTTGGTGCAGCCAAACTGTCGCATAATTCCAGTGGCCCTGCTCATACCTCTGACTAGGTCCACAAGTGCTCCTCAGTGATTCCTTCTTTTTTTGTCTCACTAACTTCATAGTTGAGCTTCTATGGAAATGATGAAGGCTAAACCTGAGGTTACCACTCCACAACACAGACTACCATACCACATAATTACTCTCCATAACACATAATCCCACTCTACATAATTCCTATACACTAAATAACCATTTTCTATCCACATAATTTCACTGTACAACATACCACATAATTCCACTACACACAACGTACATCCACTCAAAAAAACATTAGTAAAAAACGTTTACATTTACAACGCCAATAGCTCTATCTCACGCAAATGCGAAACCTATTACATTGCAAACACTTCTTTAACTAGTAGTCGCGTTTGCAGAGTGGTGGAGAAATGGTGCTGGGCCTCCGACCAGCGCTCAGGAATTCCACTGCATAGGATTTACAGGAGGTACCAGAAGGGCTTCCTGGCCCCCCAAAGTCCCTCAGGAGTAAAGTGGACTTCATCCCCCACCCCGTAGTCTGCCAGGAGGCGCATTTGCAGAGTGGTGGAGAAAGGGGGCATGGCGTCCGAAGACGTCATAGCAATGCCACTGTGTGGGACTTACTGGAGGTAACAAGAGGGGTAGTTGGCCCACAAGGACATCCTTGGGGCCAACTAGTCCTCCTATTACCTCCAGTAAGTCCCATACAGCAGGATTGCTAAATTGTCATAGCAGGCCACGCCCCCTTTCTCTACCACTCTGCAAACGCATTTCCTGGCACGCCCTTGGATGGGGATTAAAGTCCCCTTCGCTGCTGGGGGTCATTAGGGGCCAACTAGCCTATCTAATACCTCCAGTATGTCTCAGATAGTGGGATTGCTGAAAGCTGGACACAGGCCACGCCCCCTTTCTCCACCACTCTGCAAACACCCCTCCTGGCGCGTTCTAAGTTGGGGGATTAAGTCCCCTTGAATACTGAGGGTCTCTGGGGGCCAACTAGCCCACCAGGTACCTCCAGTAAGTTCCACACAGCTGGATTGCTGAGAGTGGTCCGAGGCTACGCCCCCTTTTACACCACTCTGCAAACACGCCTCCTGGCGCACTGCTGCTCGGAGGATGAAGTCCACTTGTGTCCTGAGGTTCTCAGGACACAAGACTCATCGAGAGCAGGTTTTCTGCTCTCGCTTCAACGAAGCAAAGCAGGGTTTGCTAAGACAGAGCGGGAGGCATGCTCCTGCCCTGCCATAGCAAACAGCAATGTCCCGGGGGTGGTCACCCCGGGACATTGCAGGAGCCGGCCCTGGGGGGGCAGTCCCCAGGGCCATCAAGGGCTCCTGGAGGGAGGCCGCGCAGCCCCCCTCCTATCATTTTCAAAGCCCCAGGGAGGTGGTGTTCCCTGGGGCTGGGGGTCGGTAACAGACCCCCGAATTTGAATAATTAGTGCCCTGGGGAGGTGGTGGTCCCCGGGACAGTGTGGGGGGAGCAGAGCAGAGCTCCCCCCACACCTATTTTATATTAATTTAAGCCCCGAGGAGGTGGTGGTCCCCGGGGCTGCGGGGGGGCCACATGCCCCCCACACATAATTAAATAAAGCCCTGAGGAGGTGGCAGTCCCCGGGGCTTGGGGGGGCCTGGGAGCCCCCCCACATCCAATTAAAGAAGTCCCAGGGAGGTGGTGGTCCCCGGGGCTGCGGGGGGTTGCGGGGGGGCCACATGCCCCTGCATATAATTAGCATAGCCCAGGGGGAGGCGGCGGTCCCCAGGGCTGTGTAATTTTTGCATTCCCCGGGACCTGGCCCACCCGGGGGCTCATTAAAATGAAGCGCAGGAGCCCACTCTTCATTTTCAAAAAATGTTCTCTGCAGGATTCGCGCACCCAGCGCAAATTCTGCCGATTTATTAAAAAAAATGCTTTTTTGAGCAGGCCTAGGGGGTCAGGGTGTTTTTACCCTGCCCCCTTTTCTTGTTTTTAATATTTTTTCCAATGTTTTCTTGTGACTCGGTTACCGAGTCACAAGATGGCTGCCAACACTTCCTGGTTTGGAGTACTGACAGCCAATCAGATCTCATGATGAGATGTGTGGTTAGGCTCCACCCAGATATTGATATTTTTTATTTTTGAATTTCTTAGAAACTACTGAACGGATTTACACCATTTAAAAAAAAGCACACTTTCTAGACCAAGACCTACCTTTTTGCCAAATTTGGTGTAATTTCGTTCAGCATTTTGGGCTGTAACCTGTTTCAAAATTCCTACGGAAATTAACATGGGTAAAACGTGTTTTGGGACCCCCCTTTTTTCTCGGCCCCCACTTGACGAATCACACCAAAACTTTCAAGACAGGAGCTGAATGGACTGCCCTATTAGTTTTAAAAAATTTGTGAAGATTCGTCAAACGGCGCCAAAGATATTGGCAAAAGAAAAAACGCTTTTTGAATATAAACAAGGTCCTAACTATAACTACCTACTGGCGACGCCAGTAGGTAATATATATATATATATATATATATATTCACTGAAAAAACCAGAGGTTTTAGGGACAGTTATAGTTAGTTGGACATTGCACTCGTACAAAACCCGTGAAATTCCCCGTTATAGTTAGTTCAGCTAACTATAACTCGCGCCCCGCAATGCACTGCTGATGACATCACATATTACATCACTCATGACATGGTCAGTGACATCACTGATGACATCACTGATGACATCTCAAATGACATCACTGATGACATTATCCAGTGACTGTGTGTTTCTGTAAAGTTTAAATAAGTTTAATATATATAGGGAAAGGCGTATTGAAGAATGAGTGGGTGTGTAAGTGTCTGAATGGATGATTTAGTACGTGCGTGACTGACTCTACAAGTGAGTGATTAAACGTATCTTACTGAATGCATGGGTTAGTGACTAAACTGTGTGAATGTCTGTATCCGTCTGTTGGTGTGTAAGTGGATGCATGGATTTGCGAATAGCTACATGAGTGTCTATATGGGTTATTTATTGGTTCTATGAGTATCTGTATTGGTGCCTGAGTGTTTGTGTGGATGGGGTGTGTGCGACTGTGCATAGATGTGTGAGTGGGTGATTCACTGGGTGGATGGTTTCAAGAGTGCATCTGTGGTAGACTGTATGGGTGGGTAAGTGTGTGTAAGAGTGTGTTAGTGAGTGAATGTATGTCCCAGTGGTACATGTGTGAGTAACTAAATATGTGAAAGGCAGTATATATGTGTATTGGAGTATATAAATAGCTATAAGCGAGAGTGAGTGATTGTGATAGTGGCTGTATGGATGAGTGTGTGCTTGTATCAGTGATTGTATAAGAGCGTAACAATGTGCTAGTATTTGTATGATTAAGTGAGCTGGTGTGTGTATAACTGTATAGGTGAGTAAATGGCAGTGTGTTTAATTATTTGCATGACTGACTAGGTGTGTGAGTACCTCTATGGATGAGTGGCGGTGTTTGAGTGTCTATATAGGAGTAAGAGTGCATATGATAGTCCTGTACTGAGTGACCATAAGTATGAGTGACTGTACGGGTGAGTGAGTGGATGTGTGTGTGTAGACCTAAGAATCAGTGAGTGGGTATGTAGTTATTGGTGTTGGAGTGTCTATGGTTTTGCGAAAGGCACTCTGTAATTTAGATTGGGTGTATCAAAGGTTATATTAGGGTGTGAGGAGCTGCATCAGATTATCATGTGGATGATGTCATCAGTGATGTCATTTGAGATGTCATCAGTGATGTCATCAGTGATGTCACTGACCATGTCATGAGTGATGTAATATGTGACGTCATCAGCAGTGCATTGCGGGGGCGCGAGTTATAGTTAGCTGAACTAACTATAACGGGGGAATTTCACGGGTTTTGTACGAGTGCAATGTCCAACTAACTATAACTGTCCCTAAAACCTCTGGTTTTTTCAGTGAATTTCAAAGGTTTTTTAAATGCTAATTTCTAACTATAACGTGTCTGAAACCTATGGTTTTTTCAGTGAATTTCAAAGGTTTTTAAAATGCTAATTTGTAACTATAACGTGCCTGAAACCTACGGTTTTTTCAGTGAATTTCAAAGGTTTTTTAAATGACAATTTTTAAATGTATTAATTTTTATATTAATTTTTTTCATACTGATTTACTACATTTTTAGAAACAATTTCTTTTACATATTTTATTTTTTAAATTACATTGTAATTACATTATACATTACATTACAAAAATACTTTCTCAGAATGAATTACTTTAGTTTAAATACTTTGCACATAGGCAATAGACTTTTAAGTACAGTAGTTACAGTTGTTGCAATGGGCAACACATTTTCAAACACAATGCAACATTCAGCTCAATGTGAATTTCTAGTTAAATGCAATTAGTTACTTTATGGATTACTTTTCTAACCACAGGACTGGATCCTAGATTCAGTCCTGGTACATCTCCTGTAAACAGTTGAGTAAAAGCGTTTTGGTTACAGTCGTGATTTTTAAGGAATATTATTGTATTTTAAAAGTTGACACTTAGAAACTTTTTCTCATAGAATCACCAATGTTATCCTATAGAAGGAAATTCACTTAGCAGGTAAAAACTGTTATCGTTACTTTTTCTTACTCAGTGTTGGATCCTGGATCCAGCACTGGTGCATCTCCTGTAAACAGTTGAAAGAATGCGTTTAAGTCATACAGGCGATTTTTAAGGAATATTTGTAGTTTGTGAAAATCGACACTTTGAAACTTTTCTGCTGAAAACCAGACAATGGATTCCTATGGAAGAAAATATAAGTTACTGGTAAGTACGGTTAAAATTACTTTTCAGGACCAGTACTGGGCTGAAAGATACAGCACTGAGGTCTCTCCTTATAACAGGTGAGTAAATCGGAATTCGTATTTCGGCTGATTTTAGAGGAATATTTGTATGTTTAAAAAATCAACACTTAGAAACTTTTTCAGCAAAAAGCAGGCAATGATATCCTATGGAAGGAAATTCAAGTTACTGGTAAGTACGGTTAAAATTACTTTTGAGGATCAGTACTGGGCTGAAAGATGCAGCACTGAGGTCTCTCCTGATAACAGATGAGTAAATCGGAATTCGTATTTCGGCTGATTTTAGATGAATATTTTAAAGTTCCAAAACTCCACACTTAGAAGAATTTCCAAGTGAAACCAGTCAATGTTAGCCTATGGAAGGAAATTCAAGTTACTGGTAAGTACGGTTAAAATTACTTTTCAGGACCAGTACTGGGCTGAAAGATGCAGCACTGAGGTCTCTCCTGATAACAGGTGAGTAAATCAGAATTCGGATTTCGGCTGATTTTAGAGGAATATTTGTATGTTTCAAAAATCAACACTTAGAAACTTTTTCAGCAAAAAGCAGGCAATGATATCCTATGGAAGGAAATTCAAGTTACTGGTAAGTACGGTTAAAATTACTTTTGAGGATAAGTACTGGGCTGAAAGATGCAGCACTGAGGTCTCTCCTGATAACAGGTGAGTAAATCGGAATTCGTATTTCGGCTGATTTTAGAGGAATATTTTAAAGTTCCAAAACTCCACACTTAGAAGAATTTCCAAGTGAAACCAGTCAATGTTAGCCTATGAAGGAAATTCAAGTTACCGGTAAGTACGGTTAAAATTACTTTTCAGGATCAGTACTGGGCTGAAAGATGCAGCACTGAGGTCTCTCCTGATAACAGGTGAGTAAATCGGAATTCGTATTTCGGCTGATTTTAGAAGAATATTTTAAAGTTCCAAAACTCCACACTTAGAAGAATTTCCAAGTGAAACCAGTCAATGTTAGCCTATGAAGGAAATTCAAGTTACCGGTAAGTACGGTTAAAATTACTTTTGAGGATCAGTACTGGGCTGAAAGATGCAGCACTGAGGTCTCTCCTGATAGCAGGTGAGTAAATCGGAATTCGTATTTCGGCTGATTTTAGAGGAATATTTTAAAGTTCCAAAACTCCACACTTAGAAGAATTTCCAAGTGAAACCAGTCAATGTTAGCCTATGAAGGAAATTCAAGTTACCGGTAAGTACGGTTAAAATTACTTTTGAGGATCAGTACTGGGCTGAAAGATACAGCACTGAGGTCTCTCCTGATAACAGGTGAGTAAATCGGAATTCGTATTTCGGCTGATTTTAGAGGAATATTTTAAAGTTCCAAAACTCCACACTTAGAAGAATTTCCAAGTGAAACCAGTCAATGTTAGCCTATGTAAGGAAATTCAAGTTACTGGTAAGTATGGTTAAAATTACTTTTCAGGACCAGTACTGGGCTGAAAGATGCAGCACTGAGGTCTCTCCTGATAACAGGTGAGTAAATCTGAATTCGGATTTCGGCTGATTTTAGAGGAATATTTGTATGTTTCAAAAATCAACACTTAGAAACTTTTTCAGCAAAAAGCAGTCAATGATATCCTATGGAAGGAAATTCAAGTTACTGGTAAGTACGGTTAAAATTACTTTTGAGGATCAGTACTGGGCTGAAAGATGCAGCACTGAGGTCTCTCCTGATAACAGGTGAGTAAATCGGAATTCGTATTTCGGCTGATTTTAGAGGAATATTTTAAAGTTCCAAAACTCCACACTTAGAAGAATTTCCAAGTGAAACCAGTCAATGTTAGCCTATGAAGGAAATTCAAGTTACCGGTAAGTACGGTTAAAATTACTTTTCAGGACCAGTACTGGGCTGAAAGATGCAGCACTGAGGTCTCTCCTGATAGCAGGTGAGTAAATCGGAATTCGTATTTCGGCTGATTTTAGAGGAATATTTTAAAGTTCCAAAACTCCACACTTAGAAGAATTTCCAAGTGAAACCAGTCAATGTTAGCCTATGAAGGAAATTCAAGTTACCGGTAAGTACGGTTAAAATTACTTTTGAGGATCAGTACTGGGCTGAAAGATGCAGCACTGAGGTCTCTCCTGATAACAGGTGAGTAAATCGGAATTCGGATTTCGGCTGATTTTAGAGGAATATTTGCACAATGGTGAAGGGAGGGGCGGGGCCTGAGGTGACATCTGTGCAAACGCGCCCCGTGGTGCGTTTTAAGTTGGGGGATTAAGTCCCCTTGAATCATGAGGGTCCCTACGGGCCAACTAGCCCACCAGGAACCTCCAGTATGCGCCAGGGGCTGCGTTGCAGAGACATGTACAGAGGCCACACCCCTTTTACACCTCTCTGCAACGCAGCTCTGTGGCGCTTTCTGGACGTACCTGTTGGGCTTGTTGGCCCCAGGGACCCTCAGGATTGAAGAGGATTTAATTCCCCATCTTAAAACGCGCCACGGGGCCTGTTTGCACACATGTCACCTGAAGCCCCGCCCCTCCCTTCACCACTGTGCAAACGCGCCCGTGGCGTGTTTTAAGTCGGGGGATTAACTCCCCTTGAATCCTGAGGGTCCCTGGGGTGCAACTAGCCCACCATATACCTCCAAAAGCGCCATAGAGCTGCGTTGCAGAGAGGTGTAAAAGGGGCGTGGCCTCTGTACACCTCTCTGCAAGGCAGCTCTCTGGCGCATACTGGAGGTTCCTGGTGGGCTAGTTGGCCCCAGGGACCCCAGTATTCAAGGGGAATTCGTTCCTCCTCTGCAAACGCGCCAGGGGCGCGTTTGCAGAGTGGTGAAGGAAGGGGCCGGGCCTGCAAGCCCGATCGTTTTTTTTTTTTTTTTTTGGGGAGGGGGCCGCGTGGCCCCCTCCCGAGCCACTACTTGCCCCGGGGACCCCATCCCCAGGGCTGGCCCTCTCGTTGGGGACTGTGGGGGGTCCCCAATCCCCCACAGTCCCGCCGGCTCCCCGTGTCCTACGGGAGCCGGCATTGCTTACACATGGGGAGCAGCTAACATGCTGCTCCCCATGTGGAAAGCTATCGGCTTTGGATATTGGAAGAGAGAGCAGGTTTCCTGCTCTCTCTTCCAATATCCAAAGAGTTTGCAATGACAGGACGGGAGCCGCGAGGCTCCCGTCCTGTCATTGCAAACAGCAGTGTCCCGGGGGTAGGCACCCCGGGACACTGCAGGAGCCGGCCCTGGGGGTGGTGGTCCCCAGGGCCATCAAGGGCTCCAGGAGGGGGCCGCGCGGCCCCCTCCCATTCAGTGCACAGCCCCGGGAGGTGGTGGTCCCGGGGCTCTGGGGGTCCAAAACGGACCCCCATTGTAATTTTTCTTAGTGCCCCGGGGAGGTGGTGGTCCCGGGCGTGTGGGGGCTGGAGCCCCCACACAGGTTTTTAATTAAAAAAAGAAGCCACGGGGAGGTGGTGGTCCCCGGGGCTGCGGGAGGGCTCAGAGCCCTCCCGCACCATTCTACATAAAGCCCCGGGGGTGGTGGTCCCCGGGGCTTGGGGGCCCTTAGAGGCCCCCACACATAAAATTAACCCCCCAGCATGCCCCCGGGACTTGGCCCACCCGGGGCCAATTGCATCGAGCGCGGGAGACCGCGCTTCGATTTTTTTCGGCAGGGTTCGCGCTCCCTGAGCGCATCCTGCCGATTTTTAAAAAAAAAAATTTTTTGCCCAGGGGTCCTTGTGGGACCCCTGAGCAGACCTAGGGGTCAGGGTGTTTCTACCCTGCCCCCTTTGTGCGCTTTGCGCACTTGTTTCTGTCCCTCGGTTCTACCGAGGGACAAAATGGCTGCCAACACTTCCTGATTTGGAGTGTTGACAGCCAATTAACATAAAGCTCGTGCTCGGGAGGATCCGCGGCCCTAGATATACCTATCTTTTTTCTTTTGATTTTCTCAGCAACTACTGAACGGATTTACACCATTTAACAAAAGGGTTCTTTCTGAACCAAGAACTACCTCTTTGCCAAATTTGGTGTAATTCCGTTCAGCAGTTCGGGCTGTAGCCGTGTCTAAAGTTTCCTATGGAAAATTGCATGGGGAAAACGCGTTTTGGGACCCCCTTTTTCTCGGCCCCGCTTGACGAATCCCCGAGACTTTCAGGGTAGGAGCGGACCGGAGCGGGCCACAAAGTTTGAAAATTTTGCGAAGATACGTCAACCGGCAAGAGAGTTATTTCAAATAGAATGTCGCGGATTTCCTATGGATAATAGGCTGTAACTATAACTATCTACTGGCGACCGCCAGTAGTTATATATATATATATATATATATATATATATATATATATATATATATATATATATATTATCTACTGGCGGTCGCCAGTAGATAGTTATAGTTAGGACCTAGTTTCCATAGGAAATCCGTGACATTCTATTTGAAATAACTCTTGCGTCGGTTGACGAATCTTCGCGAAATTTTCAAACTTTATGGCCCGCTCCGGTCCGCTCCTACCCTGAAAGTCTCGGGGTGATTCGTCAAGCGGGGGCCGAGAAAAAAGGGGGGGTCCCAAAACGTGTTTTCCCCATTCATTTTCCCATAGGAAACGTTAGACACGGCTACAGCCCGAACTGCTGAACGGAATTACACCAAATTTGGCAAAGTGGTAGTTCTTGGTTCAGAAAGAACCCTTTTTGTTAAATGGTGTAAATCCGTTCAGTAGTTCCTGTGAAAATCAAAATGAAAATCACATATATATCTATGGCCGCGTCAGATTTGTGCACTCTGAGCGCACCCTGCGCGCACCGTCCCGATCACGATCTGCATGTTAATTGGCTTTCAAGTGGCTGTCAACACTCCAAATCAGGAAGTGTTGGCAGCCATTTTGTCCCTCGGTAGAACCGAGGGACAGAAACAAGTGCGCAAAGCGCAAAAGGGGCAGGGTAGAAACACCCTGACCTCTAAGTCTGCTCAGGGGGTCCCACAAGGACCCCTGGGCAGAAAAAGCATTTATTTATTTTTTTAAATCAGCAGGATGCGCTCAGGGTGCGCGGATCCTGCCGATTAGAAAAAAAACCCAGAAGAAACAAGTGCGCAAAACGCACAAAGGGGGCAGGGTAGAAACACCCTGACCCCCTAGGTCTGCTCAGGGGGTCCCACAAGGACCCCCTGGGTAGAAAAAAGCATTTTTTTTTTAAAAAAAATCGGCAGGATGCGCTCAGGGTGCGCGGATCCTGCCGAAAAAAAAAAATCGAAGCGCGGTCTCCCGCGCTTCGATGTTAATTTGCCCCCGGGTGGGCCAAGTCCCGGGGGCATGGTGGGGGGGGGGTTTAAATTTAATGTGGGGGGCCTCTAAGGCCCCCCAAGCCCCGGGGACCGCCACCCCCCGGGGCTTTGAAAAGATAATGGTGCGGGAGGGCTCTTGGCCCTCCCGCAGCCCCGGGGACCGCCACCCCCGGGGCTTCTTTTTTTAAAAATAATTTTGACCTGTGTGGGGGGGCTCCAGCCCCCCCACACACCCCGGGGACCGCCACCTCCCCGGGGCACTAAAGATTTGAATATGGGGGTCCGTTACGGACCCCCAAAGCCCCGGGGACCACCACCTCCCCGGGGCTGTGAAATGGTTGGGAGGGGGCCGCGCGGCCCCCTCCTGGAGCCCTTGATGGCCCTGGGGACCGCCACCCCCAGGGCCGGCTCCTGCAGTGTCCCGGGGTGCCTACCCCCGGGACACTGTAGTTTGCTATGACAGGACGGGAGCCGCGAGGCTCCCGTCCTGTCATAGCAAACCCAATTGCTTTTCCACATGGGGAGCAGCATGTTAGCTGCTCCCCATGTGGAAAGCAATGCCGGCTCGCGCAGGAGGCGGGGAGCCGGCTGGGACTGTGGGGGGATTGGGGACCCCCACAGTCCCCAACCAGAGGCCAGGCCCCGGGGGATGGGGTCCCCGGGGCCATAAGTGGCCAGGGAGGGGGGCCACGCAGCCCCCCTCCCCAAATTAAAAACATTTTTAAAAAAAAGGGCAAAGCCGGCCCCGGGGGATGGGGTCCCCGGGGCCTTAAATGGCCTGAGGAGGGGGGCCACGCAGCCCCCCTCCAAATTTAAAAATACAAATCGAGGGCATGCCCCGGGGATGGGGTCCCCGGGGCCAATACAGGCCCAGGGAAGGGGGCCACGCGGCCCCCTTCCCGTTTTTTTTTTTTTATTTAAAAATAAATAAAATGCTCAGGCCCCGGGGGATGGGGTCCCCGGGGCCAAAAGTGGCCAAGGGAAGGGGGCCACGCAGCCCCCTCCCATTAAAAAAATTTAAAAAAAAAAACGACCGGCATCGTGCCAGAGGCCCCGCCCCCTCCCAGCAGTACTCTGCAAACGCGCCCCCTGGCGCGTTTTAAGAAGGGGAAGTAATTCCCCTTGAATACTGGGGTCCCTGGGGGCCAACTAGCCCACCAGGAACCTCCAGTATGCACCAGGGGGCTGCGTTGCAGAGAGGTGTACAGAGGCCACGCCCCTTTTACACCTCTCTGCAACGCAGCTCTGTGGCGCGTTTTAGAAGTACATGGTGGGCTAGTTGGACTCCAGGGACCCTCAGGATTCAAGGGGACTTAATCCCCCAACTTAAAACGCGCCACGGGCGCGTTTGCACAGTGGTGAAGGGAGGGGCGGGGCTTCAGGTAACATGTGTGCAAACAGGCCCCGTGGCGCGTTTTAAGATGGGGAATTAAATCCCCTTCAATCCTGAGGGTCCCTGGGGGCCAACTAGCCCAACAGGTACGTCCAGAAAGCGCCACAGAGCTGCATTGCAAAGAGGTGCAAAAAGGGGCGTGGCCTCTGAACACCTCTCTGCAACGCAGCTCCCTGGCGCATACTGGAGGTACAGGGTGGGCTAGTTGGACCCCAGGGATCCTCATGATTCAAGGGGACTTAATCCCCCAACTTAAAACGCGCCACGGGGCGCGTTTGCACAGATGTCACCTCAGGCCCGCCCCCTCCCTTCACCATTGTGCAAATATTCCTCTAAAATAAGCCGAACTACGAATTCCTATTTACTCACCTGTTATCAGGAGAGACCTCAGTGCTGCATCTTTCAGCCCAGTACTGATCCTGAAAAGTAATTTTAACCGTACTTACCAGTAACTTGAATTTCCTTCCATAGGCTAACATTGACTTGTTTCACTTGGAAATTCTTCTAAGTGTGGAGTTTTGGAACTTTATAATATTCCTCTAAAATCAGACAAAATACGAAATCCGATTTACTCACCTGTTATCAGGAGAGACCTCAGTGCTGCATCTTTCAGCCCAGTACTGATCCTGAAAAGTAATTTTAACCGTACTTACCAGTAACTTGAATTTCCTTCCATAGGATATCATTGTCTGCTTTTTGCTGAAAAAGTTTCTAAGTGTCGATTTTTGAAACATACAAATATTCCTCTAAAATCAGCCGAACTACGAATTCCGATTTACTCACCTGTTATCAGGAGAGACCTCAATGCTGCATCTTTCAGCCCAGTACTGATCCTGAAAAGTAATTTTAACCGTACTTACCAGTAACTTGAATTTCCTTCCGTAGGATATCATTGACTGGTTTCACTTGGAAATTCTTCTAAGTGTGGAGTTTTGGAACTTTATAATATTCCTCTAAAATCAGCCGAAATACGAATTCCGATTTACTCACCTGTTATCAGGAGAGACCTCAGTGCTGCATCTTTCAGCCCAGTACTGATCCTGAAAAGTAATTTTAACTGTACTTACCAGTAACTTGAATTTCCTTCCATAGGATATCATTGCCTGCTTTTTGATGAAAAAGTTTCTAAGTGTCGATTTTTGAAACATACAAATATTCCTCTAAAATCAGCCAAAATACGAATTCCGATTTACTCACCTGTTATCAGAAGAGACCTCAGTGCTGCATCTTTCAGCCCAGTACTGATCCTGAAAAGTAATTTTAACCGTACTTACCAGTAACTTATATTTCCTTCCATAGGAATCCATTGTCTGGTTTTCAGCAGAAAAGTTTCAAAGTGTTGATTTTCACAAACTACAAATATTCCTTAAAAATCGCCTGTATGACTTAAACGCATTCTTTCAACTGTTTACAGGAGATGCACCAGTGTTGGATCCAGGATCCACCACTGAGTAAGAAAAAGTAACGATAACACTACTTACCTGCTAAGTGAATTTCCTCCCATAGGATAACATTGGTGATTCTATGTGAAAAAGTTTCTAAGTGTCAACTTTTAAAATACAATAATATTCCTTAAAAATCACTACTCTAACCAAAACGCTTTTACTCAACTGTTTACAGGAGATGTCCCAGGACTGAATCTAGGATCCAGTCCTGTGGTTAGAAAAGTAATCCATAAAGTAACTAATTGCATTTAACTAGAAATTCACATTGAGCTCAATGTTGCATGTGTTTGAAATTGTGTTGCCCATTGCAACAACTGTAACTACTGTACTTAAAACTCTATTGCCTATTTGCAAAGTATTTAAACTAAAGTAATTCATTCTGAGAAAGTATATTTTGTAATGTAATGTATAATGTAATTACAATGTAATTTAATAAATAAAATATCTAAAAATAAATAGTTTTAAAAAATGTAGTAAATCAGTATCAAAAAAATAAATATAACAATTAATACATTTAAAAATTGTCATTTACAAAACCTTTGAAATTCACTGAAAAAACCATAGGTTTTAGGGGCGTTATAGTTAGAAATTAGCATTTAAAAAACCTTTGAAATTCACTGAAAAAACCATAGGTTTCAGGCACGTTATAGTTAGAAATTAGCATTTAAAAAACCTTTGAAATTCACTGAAAAAACCATAGGTTTCAGACACGTTATAGTTAGAAATTAGCATTTAAAAAACCTTTGAAATTCACTGAAAAAACCATAGGTTTTAGGGACAGTTATAGTTAGTTGGACATTTCACTCATACAAAACCATAGAAATTCCCCCGTTATAGTTAGTTCAGCTAACTATAACTCTCGCCCGCAATGCACTGCTGATGACGTCACATATTACATCACTCATGACATGGTCAGTGACATCACTGATGACATCACTGATGACATCTCAAATGACATCACTGATGACATCACTGATGACATCATCCACGTGATAATCTGATGCACCTCCTCACACCCTAATATAACCTTTGATACACCCACTCTAAATTACAGACTGCCATTCGCAAAACCATAGACACTCCAAAACCAATAACTACATACCCACTCACTGATTCTTAGGTCTACACACACATCCACTCACTCACCCGTACAGTCACTCATACTTATGGTCACTCAGTACAGGACTATCATATGCACTCATACTCCTATATAGACACTCAAACACCGCCACTCATCCATAGAGGTACTCACACACCTAGTCAGTCATGCAAATAATTAAACACACTGCCATTTACTAACCTATACAGTTATACACACACCAGCTCACTTACTCATACAAATACTAGCACATTCTTCCGCTCTTATACAATCACTGATACAAGCACACACTCATCCATACAGTCACTCTCACAATCACACACTCTCGCTTATAGCTATTTATATACTCCAACACACATATATACTGCCTTTCACATATGTAGTTACTCACACATGTACCACTGAGACATACATTCACTCACTAACACACTCTTACACACACTTACCCACCCATACAGTCTATCAAAGATGCACTCTTGAAACCATCCACCCAAGTGAATCACCCACTCACACATCTATGCACAGAGTTGCACACACCCCACCCACACAAACACTCAGGCACCCATACAGATACTCAGACAACCAATCAATAACTCATATAGACACTCATGTAGCTATTCACAAACCCATGCAGCCACTTACACAGCAACAGACAGACAGTTACAGACATTCACCCAGTTTAGTCACTAACCCTTGCATTCAGTAAGATACGTTTAATCACTCACTTATAGAGTCAGTCACGCACCTACTAAATCCTTCATCCACACACTTATACACCCACTCATTCTTCAATACACCTTTCCCTATATATTAAAAATATTTAAACTTTACAGAAACACAGTCACTGGATGATGTCATCAGTGATGTCATTTGAGATGTCATCAGTGATGTCATCAGTGATGTCACTGACCATGTCATGAGTGATGTAATATGTGACGTCATCAGCAGTGCATTGCGGGGCGCGAGTTATAGTTAGCTGAACTAACTATAACGGGGGTATTTCTATGGTTTTGTACGAGTGAAATGTCCAACTAACTATAACTGTCCCTAAAACCTATGGTTTTTTCAGTGAATATATATATATATATATATATATATATATATATATATATATATATATATATATATATATATATATATATATATATATATATATATATATATATATATATGAAAGTGGGTAGAAGCTCACTGCTCGCATGTAACAGCGCCATTACCCCATAGCGTCTTGGTAGTTGTAGTTCAGTTTTTCACACAAAGTTCATATTATTTTTCAGCTAATGCCGTCTTTTGAAATCGTATCTCTAGACACCAGTGTTTCGGGATTCCTCCTCATCAGTAGAGAATATTTACAGTTTGCTGGACATGCTGCCAATTTTCTCAGGTATAATCCCACTCATAGCGTGCAGGTGTCCCAAAGCTCATCAGCTTGGGGGCTGCTCACAAGAGCCTTTTATCAGTGAAAGTGTGTAGGAGCGCACTGTTTGCATGTAACAGCGCCATTACCCCATAGCGTTTTGGTAGTTGTAGTTCAGTTTTTCACACAAAGGTCATATTATTTTTCAGCTAATGCCTTCTTTTGAAATCGTATCTCTAGACACCAGTGATTCGAGATTCCTCTCTCATCAGTAGAGAATATTTACGGGTTGCTGGACATGCTGCCAATTTTCTCAGGTATAATCCCACTCATAGCGTGCCGGCGTTCCAAAGCTCGTCAGCTTCGGGGTGGCTCACGAGAGCCTTTTATCAGTGAAAGTGTGTAGGAGCGCACTGCTTGCATGTAACAGCCCCATTACCCCATAGCGTCTTGGTAGTTGTAGTTCAGTTTTTCAAACAAAGTTCATATTATTTTTTAGCTAAGGCCGTCTTTTGAAATCGTATCTCTAGACACCAGTATTTCGGGATTCCTCCCTCATCAGTAGAGAATATTTATGGGTTGCTGGACATGCTGCCAATTTTCTCAGGAATAATCCCACTCATAGCGTGCAGGCGTTCCAAAGCTCATCAGCTTAGGGGCTGCTCACGAGAGCCTTTTATCAGTGAAAGTGGGTAGGAGCACACTGCTTGCATGTAACAGCGCCATTACCCCATAGCGTCTTGGTAGTTGTAGTTCAGTTTTTCACACAAAGTTCATATTATTTTTCAGCTTTTGTCGTCTTTTGAAATCGTATCTCTAGGTACCAGTGTTTCGGGATTCCTCCCTTATCAGTAGAGAATATTTACTGGGTTGCTGGACATCTCCTACCCACTTTCACTAAGAATTATATATATATATATATATATATATATATATATATATATATATATATATATATATATATATATATATATATATATATATATAATATAACAAGGTGTATTGAAGAATGAGTGGGTGTATGAGTGTCTGTATGGATGATTTAGTGGGTGCGTGACTGACTGTATAAGTGAGTGATTAAACGTGTCTTAGTGAATGTATGGGTGAGTCACTAATCTGTGTGAATGTGTGTATCAGTTTGTCAGTTGGTGTGTAAGTGGCTGCATGGGTTGGTGAGTAGATACATGAGTGTCTATATGGGTTATTGATTAGTTATCTAAGTACCTGTATAGGTGCCTGAGTATCTGTGTGGGTGGGTGAGGTGGTGTGTGACTACCTGCATGGATATATGAGTGTGTGACTCCCTGGGTGTATCGGTTCATGAGTGCATCTGTGAGGGACTGTATGGGCGAGTTAGTGTGCGAATGGCTGTGTCAGTGAGTGAATGGATGTCTCAGTGGTATATGGGTGAGTAACTGCATATGTGAAAGGCAGTATATGTGAGTGTTGGAGTATATAAGTGACTATATATGTGAGTGGGAGATTGTGAGAGTGGCTATATGGGTGAGTGTGTGCTTGTGCCAATGACTGTATGGAGAGTAAGTATTTGTTATTATCTGTATGAGTAGTGAGTCTCTGTGCTATTATGTATTGTGGAGTGACTGGCTGTATGAGTGCCTGTATGGGTGAGTGAGTAGATGTATATGTAGACCTATGAATCAGTGAGTGGGTATGTATGTACTGGTATTGGTGTGTCAATGGTTTCAAGAATGGTAGTCTGGAATTTGGAGTGGGTGTATAATAGGTTATTTTGGGGTGTGAGTAGGTGCATCAGAGATTATGTGGATGATGTCATCAGTGATGTCATTTGAGATGTCATCAGTGATGTCATCAGTGATGCCACTGACCATGTCATGAGTGATGTAATATATGACGTCATCAGCAGTGCATTGCAGGGGCACAAGTTATAGTTAGCTCAGCTAACTATAATGGCTGAATTTCTCTGGTTTTGTATGAGTGGAATGTCAGCCTAACTATAACGTCCCTGAAGCCTGTGGTTTTTTCTGTGAATATATATATATATTCACTGAAAAACCATAGGTTTCAGGCACGTTATAGTTAGAAATTAGCATTTAAAAAACCTTAGAAATTCACTGAAAAAACCATAGGTTTCAGATATGTTATAGTTAGAAATTAGCATTTAAAAAACCTTTGAAATTCACTGAAAAAACCATAGGTTTTAGGGACAGTTATAGTTAGTTGGACATTTCACTCGTACAAAACCATAGAAATTCCCCCGTTATAGTTAGTTCAGGTAACTATAACTCGCGCCCCGCAATGCACTGCTGATGACGTCACATATTACATCACTCATGACATGGTCAGTGACATCACTGATGACATCACTGATGACATCTCAAATGACATCACTGATGACATCACTGATGACATCATCCATGTGAGAATTTAATGCATCTTCTCACACCCTAATATAAGTTTTGATACACCCACTCTAAATTACAGACTGCCATTCTCAAAACCATAGACACTCCAACACCAAAAACTACATACCCACTCACTGATTCTTAGGTCTACACACACACATCCACTCACTCACCTGTACAGTCACTTATACTTACAGTCACTGACCATGTCATGAGTGATGTAATATGTGACGTCATCAGCAGTGCATTGCGGGGGCGCGAGTTATAGTTACCTGAACTAACAATAACGGGGGAATTTCTATGGTTTTGTACGAGTGAAATGTCCAACTAACTATAACTGTGCCTAAAACCTATGGTTTTTTCAGTGAATTTCAAAGGTTTTTTAATTGCTAATTTCTAACTATAACATATCTGAAGCCTATGGTTTTTTCAGTGAATTTCAAAGGTTTTTTAAATGCTAATTCCTAACTATAACATGTCTGAAACCTACGGTTTTTTCAGTGAATTTCAAAGGTTTTGTAAATGCACCTCCTCACACCCTAATATAACCTTTGATACACCCACTCTAAATTACACACTGCCATTCGCAAAACCATACACACTCCAACACCAATAACTACATACCCACTCACTGATTCTTAGGTCTACGCACACATCCACTCACTCACCCGTACAGTCACTCATACTTACGGTCACTCAGTACAGGACTATCATATGCACTCATACTCCTATATACACACTCAAACACCGCCACTCATCCATAGAGGTACTCACACACCTAGTCAGTCATGCAAATAATTAAACACACTGCCATTTACTCACCTATACAGTTATACACACACCAGCTCACGTAATCATACAAATACTAGCACATTGTTACGCTCTTATATAATCACTGATACAAGCACACACTCATCCATACAGCCACTATCACAATCACTCACTCTCGCTTATAGCTATTTATATACTCCAACACACATATATACTGCCTTTCACATATGTAGTTACTCACACATGTACCACTGGGACATACATTCACTCACTAACACACTCTTACACACTTACCCACCCATACAGTCTATCACAGATGCACTCTTGAAACCATCCACCCAGTGAATCACCCACTCACACATCTATGCACAGTCGCACACACCCCATCCACACAAACACTCAGGCACCCATACAGATACTCAGACAACAAATCAATAACTCTTATAGACACTCATGTAGCTATTCACAAACCCATGCAGCCACTTACACAGCAACAGACAGACGGATACAGACATTCACCCAGTTTAGTCACTAACCCATGCATTCAGTAAGATACGTTAAATCACTCACTTATAGAGTCAGTCACGCACCTACTAAATCATCCATACAGACACTTACACACCCACTCATTCTTCAATACGTCTTTTCCTATATATATTAAAAATATTTAAACTTTACAGAAACACACCGTCACTGGATGATGTCATCAGTGATGTCATTTGAGATGTCATCAGTGATGTCATCAGTGATGTCACTGACCATGTCATGAGTGATGTAATATGTGACGTCATCAGCAGTGCATTGCGGGGCGCGAGTTATAGTTAGCTGAACTAACTATAACGGGGAAATTCTCACGGGTTTTGTACGAGTAAAATGTCCAACTAACTATAACTGTCCCTAAAACCTATGGTTTTTTCAGTGAATATATATATATATATATATATATATATATATATATATATATATTCACTGAAAAAACCATAGGTTTCAGGGACGTTATAGTTACAAATTAGCATTTAAAAAACCTTTGAAATTCACTGAAAAAACCATAGGTTTTACGGACAGTTATAGTTAGTTGGACATTGCACTCGTACAAAACTCCGTGAAATTCCCGTTATAGTTAGTCCAGCTAACTATAACTCGCGCCCCGCAATGCACTGCTGATGACGTCACATATTACATCACTCATGACATGGTCAGTGACATCACTGATGACATCACTGATGACATCTCAAATGACATCACTGATGACATCACTGATGACATCATCCAGTGACTGTGTGTTTCTGTAAAGTTTAAATATTTTTAATATATATAGGAAAAGACGTATTGAAGAATGAGTGGGTGTGTAAGTGTCTGTATGGATGATTTAGTAGGTGCGTGACTGACTGTATAAGTGAGTGATTTAACGTATCTTACTGAATGCATGGGTTAGTGACTAAACTGGGTGAATGTCTGTATCCGTCTGTCTGTTGCTGTGTAAGTGGCTGCATGTGTTTGTGAATAGCTACATGAGTGTCTATTTGAGTTATTGAATGCTTGTGTGAGTATCTGTATGGGTGCCTGAGTGTTTGTGTGGGAGGGGTGTGTGCGACTCTGTGCATAGATGTGTGAGTGGGTGATTCACTGGGTGGATGGTTTCAAGAGTGCATCTGTGATAGACTGTATGGGTGGGTAAGTGTGTGTAAGAGTGTGTTAGTGAGTGAATGTATGTCCCAGTGGTACATGTGTGAGTAACTACATATGTGAAAGGCAGTATATATGTGTGTTGGAGTATATAAATAGCTATAAGCGAGAGTGACTGATTGTGATAGTGGCTGTATGGATGAGTGTGTGCTTGTATCAGTGATTGTATAAGAGCGTAAGAATGTGCTAGTATTTGTTTGAGTAAGTGAGCTTGTGTGTGTATAACTGTGTAGGTGAGTAAATGGTAGTGTGTTTAATTATTTGCATGACTGACTAGGTGTGTGAGTACCTCTATGGATGAGTGGCGTGTGTTTGAGTGTCTATATAGGAGTATGAGTGCATATGATAGTCCTGTCCTGAGTGACCGTAAGTATGAGTGACTGTACGGGTGAGTGAGTGGATGTGTGCGTAGACCTAAGAATCAGTGTGTGGGTATGTAGTTATTGGTGTTGGAGTGTCTATGGTTTTGCGAATGGCAGTCTGTAATTTAGAGTGGGTGTATCAAAGGTTATATTAGGGTGTGAGAAGATGCATGAAATTATCACACGGATGATGTCATCAGTGATGTCATCAGTGATGTCATTTGAGATGTCATCAGTGATGTCATCAGTGATGTCACTGACCATGTCATGAGTGATGTAATATGTGACGTCATCAGCAGTGCATTATGGGGCGCGAGTTATAGTTAGCTGGACTAACTATAACGGGGAATTTCACGGGTTTTGTACGAGTGTAATGTCCAACTAACTATAACTGTCCGTAAAACCTATGGTTTTTTCAGTGAATTTCAAAGGTTTTTAAATGCTAATTTGTAACTATAACGTCCCTGAAACCTATGGTTTTTTCAGTGAATTTCAAAGGTTTTTTAAATGCTAATTTGTAACTATAACATGTCTGAAACCTAAGGTTTTTTCAGTGAATTTCAAAGGTTTTGTAAATGACAATTTTTAAATGTATTAATTGTTATATAAATTTTTTTAATACTGATTTACTACATTTTTAGAAACAATTTTTTATAACATATTTTATTTTTTAAATTACATTGTAATTACATTATACATTACATTACAAAAAATACTTTCTCAGAATGAATTACTTTAGTTTAAATACTTTGCACATAGGCAATAGACTTTTAAGTACAGTAGTTACAGTTGTTGCAATGGGCAACACATTTTCAAACACAATGCAACATTCAGCTCAATGTGAATTTCTAGTTAAATGCAATTAGTTACTTTATGGATTACTTTTCTAACCACAGGACTGGATCCTAGATTCAGTCCTGGCACATCTCCTGTAAACAGTTGAGTAAAAGCGTTTTGGTTACAGTCGTGATTTTTAAGGAATATTATTGTATTTTAAAAGTTGACACTTAGAAACTTTTTCTCATAGAATGACCAATGTTATCCTATGAAGGAAATTCACTTAGCAGGTAAGTAGTGTTATCGTTACTTTTTGTTACTCAGTGTTGGATCCTGGATCCAGCACTGGTGCATCTCCTGTAAACAGTTGAAAGAATGCGTTTAAGTCATACAGGCGATTTTTAAGGAATATTTGTAGTTTGTGAAAATCGACACTTTGAAACTTTTCTGCTGAAAACCAGACAATGGATTCCTATGGAAGAAAATATAAGTTACTGGTAAGTACGGTTAAAATTACTTTTCAGGGTCAGTGCTGGGCTAAAAGATGCAGCACTGGGTTCTCTCCTGATAACAGGTGAGTAAATTGGAATTCGTACTTTGGTTGATTTTAGAGGAATATTATAAAGTTCCAAAACTCCACACTTAGAAGAATTTCCAAGTGAAACCAGTCAATGTTAGCCTATGAAGGAAATTCAAGTTACCGGTAAGTACGGTTAAAATTAATTTTGAGGATCAGTACTGGGCTGAAAGATGCAGCACTGAGGTCTCTCCTGATAACGGGTGAGTAAATCAGAATTCGGATTTCGACTGATTTTAGAGGAATATTTTAAAGTTCCAAAATCCACACTTAGAAGAATTTCCAAGTGAAACCAGTCAATGTTAGCCTATGGAAGGAAATTCAAGTTACTGGTAAGTACGGTTAAAATTACTTTTCAGGACCAGTACTGGGCTAAAAGATACAGCACTGAGGTCTCTCCTTATAACAGGTGAGTAAATCGGAATTCGTATTTCGGCTGATTTTAGAGGAATATGTGTATGTTTCAAAAATTAACACTTAGAAACTTTTTCAGCAAAAAGCAGGCAATGATATCCTATGGAAGGAAATTCAAGTTACTGGTAAGTACGGTTAAAATTACTTTTCAGGACCAGTACTGGGCTGAAAGATGCAGCACTGAGGTCTCTCCTTATAACAGGTGAGTAAATCGGAATTCGTATTTCGGATGATTTTAGAAGAATATTTGCACAATGGTGAAGGGAGGGGGCGGGGCCTGAGGTGACATCTGTGCAAACGCGCCCCGTGGCGCGTTTTAAGTTGGGGGATTAAGTCCCCTTGAATCCTGAGGGTCCCTAGGGGCCAACTAGCCCACCAGGAACCTCCAATATGCGCCAGGAGCTGCGTTGCAGAGACGTGTAGAGAGGCCACACCCCTTTTTACACCTCTCTGCAACGCAGCTCTGTGGCGCTTTCTGGATGTACCTGTTGGGCTAGTTGGCCCCCAGGGACCCTCAGGATTCAAGGGGATGTAATTCCTCATCTTAAAACGCGCCACGGGGCCTGTTTGCACACATGTCACCTGAAGCCCCGCCCCTCCCTTCACCACTGTGCAAACGCGCCCGTGGCGCGTTTTAAGTTGGGGGATTAAGTCCCCTTGAATCCTGAGGGTCCCCGGAGTCCAACTAGCCCACCATATACCTCCAAAAAGCGCCACAGAGCTGCGTTGCAGAGAGGTGTAAAAGGGGCGTGGCCTCTGTACACCTCTCTGCAAGGCAGCCCCCTGGCGCATACTGGAGGTTCCTGGTGGGCTAGTTGGCCCCCAGGGACCCCCAGTATTCAAGGGGAATTCGTTTTCCTCTGCAAACGCGCCAGGGGCGCGTTTGCAGAGTGGTGAAGGAAGGGGCGGGGCCTGCGGGCCCGATCGTTTTTTTTAAATTTATTTTTTTTGTGTCTCCTGAAGGGGGCTGTGTGGCCCCCTTCCTTTTTTTCTGTTTTTGGGCCCTGGGGACCCCATCCCCCAGGGCCTTACCCTCTTTTTTAAATTACAAAAAAAACAAAAACGGAAGGGGGCCGCGTGGCCCCCTTCCCTGGGCCTGTATTGGCCCCGGGGACCCCATCCCCCGGGGCATGGCCTCTATATTTATTATTTTGAGGGGGGCAGCGTGGCCCCCTCCTCTGGCCATTTTAAGGCCCCGGGACCCCATCCCCGGGCCGGCCTTTCCATTTTTTTTTATAATTTTTTTTTTCATTTTTGGGAGGGGGCCGCGTGGCACCCCTCCCGGGCCACTACTTGCCCCAGGGACCCCATCCCCGGGGCTGGCCCTTTCCGTTGGGGACTGTGGGGGTCCCCAATCCCCCCACAGTCCCGCCGGCTCCCCGTGTCCTACGGGAGCCGGCATTGCTTTACACATGGGGAGCAGCTAACATGCTGCTCCCCATGTGGAAAGCAATCTGCTTTGGATATTGGAAGAGAGAGCAGGTTTCCTGCTCTCTCTTCCAATATCCAAGCAGTTTGCTATGGCAGGACGGGAGCCGCGAGGCTCCCGTCCTGCCATAGCAACCACAGTGTCCCGGGGGTAGGCACCCCGGGACACTGTAGGAGCCGGCCCCTGGGGGTGGCGGTCCCCAGGGCCATCAAGGGCTTCCAGAGAGGGGCCGCGCGGCCCCCTCCCATTCAGTACACAGCCCCGGGAGGTGGTGGTCCCTGGGCTCTGGGGTCCGTAACGGACCCCCATATTAAAATGTTTAGTGCCCCGGGAGGTGGCGGTCCTCGGGCGTGTGGGGGTTGGAGCCCCCACACAGGTTTTACAATTTAATTAAAAAAGCCCCGGGAGGTGGTGGTCTCGTGGCTAGTGGGAGGGCTAGAGCCCTCCCGCACCATTTTTCAAAAAAGCCCTGGGGGTTGCGGTCCCCGGGGCTTGGGGGCCCTTTGAGGCCCCCACACACTAAATTATCCCCCCCACCATGCCCCCGGGACTTGGGCCACCCGGGGCCAATTAACATCGAAGCGCGGGAGACCGCCGCTTCGATTCTCTCGGCAGGATTCGCGCACCCTGAGCGCATCCTGCCGATTTTAAAAAAATTATTTTTTTTTGCCCAGGGGGTCCTTGTGGGACCCCTGAGCAAACCTAGGGGGTCAGGGTGTTTCTACCCTGCCCCCTTTGTGCGCTTTGCGCACTTGTTTCTGTCCCTCGGTTCTACCGAGGGACAAAATGGCTGCCAACATTTCCTGAATCGGAATGTTGACAGCCAGCTGACAGCCAATTAACATGCAGCTCGTGGATCGGGACGGTGCGCGCAGGGTGCGCTGAGGGTACGCGGACCCTACTCGGCCATAGATATCACTAACTTTTACTTTTCATTTTCTCAGCAACTACTGAACGGATTTACACCATTTAACAAAAAGGGTTCTTTCTGAACCAAGAACTACCTCTTTGCCAAATTTGGTGTAATTCCGTTCAGCAGTTCGGGCTGTAGCCGTGTCTAAAGTTTCCTATGGAAAAGTGCATGGGGAAAACACGTTTTGGGACCCCCCTTTTTCTCGGCCCCCGCTTGACGAATCCCCCGAGACTTTCAGGGTAGGAGCGGACCGGAGCGGGCCACAAAGTTTGAAAATTTCGCGAAGATACGTCAACCGGCAAGAGAGTTATTTCAAATAGAATGTCGCGGATTTCCTATGGATAATAGGTTGTAACTATAACTATCTACTGGCGACCGCCAGTAGATAATATATATATATATACATATATATATATATATATATATATATATATATATATATATATATATATATATAAGAAAACAAATATAAAATCAATATACAGATATATCTGTAATCAAGTAAAGAAAAATATCCACATGTCATTTAGGGAGCCTGCCATATATTCATACCAACATAACATAAGGCTTATTTTGGCATAAGAGTAGGATTGTGATGTTATTTCTTATAACAACAGCGTATGTGATGTGGCAAATCACGCACAGAAGCAAATTGGGATTATCACAATTCACACAAACATCAGCAGTTCTGGTAGAGGCAGAGAGCACTGCATTCCTTGGGTCTAGAGAAAGCTGTAGTAAGCCCTTGCATCATGGGAAAGCTGTAGTAAGCCCTTGGATCTCAGGAGAGCTATTGTAAACTCTTGGATCTTGTGTATGCTGTAGTAAGCCCTTGGATCTAAGGAGAGCAGTGGTAAGCCCTTGGATCGAGGGAGAGCTGTAGTAAGCCCTTGGATTTAGTGCAAGCTACAGTAAGTTCTTGAATCTAGGGTGAGCTGTAGTTAGCTCTTGGATTTAGGGAGAGCTGTAGTAAGCTCCTGGATTTAGGGAGAGCTGTAATAAGCACTTGGATCTAGGGAGAGTTGTAGTAATCTCTTAGATCTAGTGTTATGTTTCATATAGGTACCCTAATATAGGCCCGGGAAATATCATACACCGTCACCTACATTATCTCCCTTATACTACACAGTAAAGAGCCTTTAGGATTGAACCTTTACCTAGTTCCAGTCCTGGGTGCAGAAGGAGGGTTTTTCCTAAACAATAACTCCATCAATAGACTCACACAGTATAAATGAATATTCATAAGGGTTCTTGGAAACCAGGCAGGGGCTACACCACCTACCCCACCATATCAACGTACAAGGTTCATCCCATACATCATCCTCAAATCCAACAATGGCTAACACAAGAAACAAGGGACAAAGGAACCCTAGATACTTTCGGTATAAATACAGCACATCTTGCTAGTATTAGTTAGAGGGAACCGAGACTTCCAGGCCGACACACTGACCAGAGACGCTGAGGCTCCTGCATGCAGACACTCCAGCTGACAGTGGTCTAAAACATCCCTCGCGGGGTGTCCAACTCGAGACCAGGACGGGCTTCTACATTCTTACACTTCAGGTAATGGGGTTCAACTAAATCCTAGAGGGATTCTTGGCTTCACACCTACTCACATGCTAGGTACACTTAGGTACATATAGATAGGCATCGTAGGAGTACGCGCTTTCTTTTATCATGCATTTTATATCCATGTATGCATTTATGATTATTGCAAAATGGTAGAATTGTACTATCCATTTATATTCACTATACTGCTAATCATATATATCTGCTACTGTCTAACGATTATTGTAGCACATCTATTTTACACTAGAAGAACAACTGTGCAATAAATACTTATTGTAACACGCCCGACTGTTTTCTTCTGTGTAACTCTCTGAGACCGAATAAGTGAGCACGAGTGACTGAGCGAAAAGTAGTACATTGTTTCCACGATCCTGGGGGATCAGGGTTGTCATGTTCTAAGGTTGCCAGAAACTATTCTCTCCCCGATAAGAGGAGATACTAGTTGCACTGTGAGCTAGCTAATGCAAACAGGTTAACATTTTCGGTGAGGGTGCTCAGAATCAGTCTGCCACCAAACCCATAGTTTATGTTATCCGAACGCGCAGATTCTGTATAAGGTATATATAGGAACTACACGCCATGGCGCCACCAACGTTGGTTGGGTACTTATTTAACAGTAGAATCTGAGTAGTTCAGTCGTACTATTCTCAGAGAGCCCTACTCACAAAACACCAGAGACGTCTGGAGTTGGTGGGCACAAACTCCACCACAGCTGAGTAGGCAAAATATCCTATTTATTGGCTGATGGTTAATCAAGCTTGAAGGACACAGTGTTCCTAAAATTGTGCAAATAAAACCTTATCTTAGTTCCCTTGAACAAACTTCTTCTTTACAAAAATGACTGAGGACAGAAATAACGTAGCAGATCTACAAATCTCAGCCGGAGAAGAAGATTTAAACGCAATTCAAATTGCACCTAAATTCAGACATACAATCACCCTGAGACTATTAGAAAATGGTCTACAAGCTAGGGGTGGCTTAGTAGCTTTCGTGATTGAGGCACACAAATCAAATAAAACAGAAGTATTCTATTCGTTGGTTACATTCCCCGAAGCAGATGCAAGAACACACACATTTCACTACTATACAGAAAGAGATTCACCAGTGGAATATGGTACGTTCGAGGACATAGAGGTTCCACTCACGTACCAGGAAAACCTATACTGGTTTAAAGGCGCCCTACCCCACATAAGAAACAGAGTAAGATTAGGCCTGCTCGGAGGAGAGGGGGAAACATGGCCGATACTAGCGGCCTACATACCACATCCTGACATTGAAACAATGCCACAGGCAGACTTACTCATACAACACAAGGATTTAATTAAAATCTAATGAAACTTGACACAATTCGTCATGAGGACTTTCACAGTCCAACCAGCAACAGTTGCAACAAATGGAACTCAACCTCAGGGTACAGCAACTAAAATCACACCACAAACGTTACATGCGGTAATGCGCAAAATGCCCACGAAACGTGAACAAATGCCATTCTGGGTAGCTCAGAAAATACCTCAGCTCGAGGCAGTATTCCCGAATACTACCCCGTTTGAAAAACACAGAATGCTAACAATCTGCTTGCCCATGGGGATAACACCACAAGTAGAGGAATGCACCTCTTGGGGTACAGTCTTTGCTGCCGTATATACCAGGACACATGGTATTCCTTCATTAGCAGTGATACCAGATGTATTAAGACATAATACAGAACGAGTACGGAGCGGAACCAGCTCTGAACTTAGGGTTGTAGTTACTAAATAACTATGACCAGGTATCAGCCATAATATTAGCTAATATCAAAGGGGAAGCAGCTTCAGTGGCAATCCGCCAATGCCTAAGGGAGTACAGTCCATTGGATCAACAACACGAACTGCCCAAAATAATTGAAACTGCATATGCAGAATTAGGCAGAGACAGTTTGGGTGGGAAAGCTTTAAAACCCCAACTGATGGGCAGTCCTGAAAAAGACATTTCCAAGCAGACACCTGCTTTTTCTAAAAACAAGTGGGATAATAAAATACAACAAAACTTTAAGGGAAACAGATCTCAATCCCGAGGCAGATCTCCTCCACAGGAGTCCTCTGAAAAGAGGTACAACTTCAGGAATAGGGATAATATTAGGAAACCTGACAGGTATCAGGATACTGATACACGTTCCTCTCGTTCCTTTCAGGGCTCGACGAAAAACTCCGAGAGAGAAGGACGGTCAGAACACAAAGAAGAGCGTACAAAGTCCAGAGACAAACAGCATGCTCAAGACTACACTTCCAAAAAAGAAGAAAAGCCAAAACCAAAACCTCAGTTTAAGAAGAAGAAAGTTACAGGCCTGAAGATCAGACATGCCCAGAATTCTGAGGACACAACTTCTGAACGGGGAATGGGCTCTGACGATGCTAGACTGTGCGGCAGAAGTAACAATAGCTCACCAGAACCTGATGGAATTTCTGGTGACAACGGACTTGAATGATTACATCACGGTGGAAACACCAGATACAAGGGTGAGCGTCCCACATAAGTTACACGAAATAACACTTCAAATGGAGGGGGACAAGCCCAGAAAAGTTAAAGGTCTCTTTTGGAAAAACCTATCATCTGGTTATGACATCCTATTAGCAGAACAAGATTGGCCGCCATCATTCGTTATGGAGTGCCCTAGGGGAGAAACGGTAATTTTTCCAGCATTCTCTGACCTCGTTCCCATACATCTTAAACATGCATATGCACGGGAGTGGGCGGTTGCCCTAGCTCCAGCATTGTACAAAAATCATGCCGGTTGGGATGAGGATTCAACCCACCACGTGATCTCGTTAAAAGTTTCACCAAATGCTCAGAGGCAATACCCAATAAAGCAAGAAGCTAAAAAACAGGTCAGGGAGATCTTAGATCAACTTGAATACCAAGGGGTGATTGAGACATGCACCTCACCAATGAACAATCCTTTGTTTCCTGTCATGAAGCCTGACAATACATATCGTCTAGTTTTGGATTACAGACATCTAAACACTTGCACAAAGACATTCGCTGTCCAAAACTCACACAGTGCCACATTAATGAATAACATTGTGCGGAAAAAATACAAAACTACACTTGATATCTCAAATGGATTTTTCTGCCAAAATATAGCGCCTGAAAGCAGGTATTTGACAACATTCTCAGAGTTGGGGTCCCTGCGACAATTTTGTCGCCTCCCCAGGGGTATAAGAACAGCCCGGGGTATTCTCAGCAAGAGTAACTTGCTGAGAGTCCAAAATTTTGATGAAGAAGCTTTGTCCTATGTGGATGATATTTATCTGACGGACGATGACTTAAAAAGGCACTTGACCAGGGTGAGCACCATTATTATGGGATTCGGCTCTGAGGGCTACAAATTTAATTTTAAGAAATCAAAATAGCCCACCTCAATGTCCTGTTTTTAGGATATGAGCTTTCAAGTGAAGGGAAAAGCCTGGCAGCTAACATTTTAGAAAAATGTGTGCTGCTTCAACCACCAAAAGCGTTAAAAAATCTACAATCAATACTGGGATTCCTAAATTTTGGCAGAACATACATTTTGGATTACGCAGAAAGAGTAAAACCTTTCTACGACTTAATAAAACCTGACTTTTCAGTTAGACAATGGACACAGGAACACACTAACATCCTACGTTCACTACAAGAAGACATGATAGCTTCAAAATACTTACAGACATGCGTAAATGTACGCAACTTAGTGATCCGAGTAATAGGGGGTCAATGCGGGTACACTTACTTAACCTTCAATGAAGGCAAAACGGTACCAATCGCATACAAATCACACCTGTACACAAACGCAGAATTGCTTTTCACTTCAACAGAAAAAATCCAAACAGCAGTGCAGACCACTGTAGCAAGAGAAAGAGCCCTGGCTCAGGGGAAACGCATAATTGTCGTAACCCCAGTACCAGCTTTAGAAGCTGTTACAAAGGCTAGCATTCCAAATGCAAAAGCCTTACATCTGAGATGGATACAATGGGCTAATTCTCTTACTGCAACAAATGTTGAATACAGATTTGATCCAAGTCTAAAAACACAGGCATTTCTGCAATACAAACAAGAATATCCTCTACCAAATTAAATATTGCCTCTAGATCAGTATGAATATATAATTTACACTGACGGATCTGCTCAACCGGCCATAGGGAGTAAGCAATAATACAGCGCAGCATGTGCTATCGTTAAAGGTCGCATGCGGGATGGAAAGCTCCATCCAAGTTGCACCAAAACGCAATCTCTAGGAGACTGCACGGCCCAGTTAGCAGAATTAAAAGCACTAATACTGGCACTTGTAAATACGGATCACAAATTCCCCACACTAATTGTGTGTGATTCTTTTTACTGTGTACAGTCATACAATGAATATTTACATCATTGGGAACAAAACGGGTTCAAAGACGCAAAAGGTGGCACAATTAAGCATTAAATGCTATGGGAACAGGTAGTTGAGTTGAAGAACGAACTACCGAGGGCTCACATGATACATACACTGAGTCATCAGCGTGATGGCGTTCACGTTGAAGGGAATTCATTGGCTGATGAAGCCACGAAGGGGGCTGTACGAACGGCTTCCGTAGCTGCAATTACTTGTTCAAAAATGAGGATAGATGGTGAGATTATGGTGGCTGTCATTGCTTCGCGCAAAGGCAGCTCAGCAGTACCAAAGAAATTTCCACTCAAGTACTCCTACAAGTTAGATGCAAACAACATTCTATATGCTCAGATTCCTGGAGTGGGGGATAGAGTAATACCAAATATGGATCGTAGACAAGGTTTAATTATTGCTGCACACGAGGGTTTGGGCTCTGCACATACAGGCATTACAGCGACTATTTCATTGTTGAAACAGCGCTATTGGTGGCCAGGTCTAACAAAACAAACTAAAGACTATGGGGCCGATTCCGGTTCGGGCCGGAAATCTCTCCGACCGAGCCGGACCCGGAGAGATTTCCGACCGAATCGGACCCGTGCAGCCCGACCGAACGAGTACGATGCGCACGTATGCCATCGGTCGGACTCCCATTGAAGTCAATGGGAGCCGGTCGTACAACACGTACGCGGGCTCCCATTGACTCAATGGGTGCGAGGCAGACAAGGGCACCCCCTGCAGCGTGTACGCGGCGAAGCAACTCGCGCCGTACACGTACAGGGGGGTCCGACATGGACCCCCACAGTACGGCTCCGACTGCTCTTTCGAGCCAGAGTGCGCAGCTCGGTCAGACTGCTCGCGGCGCGCATCGTACTTACCCGGCCGGGGAACGTCTCCATTGCGCGGTGCGAGTCGAGTCCGAGCGAGTCGGTCGGTGCGGTTAGACCCGGGAACGAGTCGGTCGGAGCGGTCGGGACGCCCGGACGAGTCGGTCGGCGATTTCGCATCGTACTCGCTCGCCCGGACGCGCGTACAAATCGGTCGTGAAATAGGGCTCCGAATCGGATCCGGTTAAGCCGAATCCGATTCGGAGCCCTACCGGCCGAGATCAGAATTGGCCCCTATGTCTTGAAATGTGACATCTGCCAACAGATGAAAGGCTCCATCACAACACGCCCGGCACAGACACTGCTACTAAAATCAGACAAACCTCTCGCATGTGTGTATCTGGACCACTGCGGCCCCTTACAATCTGATGGGGCTTACAAGTATATCATGGTTGCAGTGGATTCCTGCTCAAGATTCCTTTGGGTATAGCCTCAGCGCTCGGCTGACACTCGAACTGTTATCAAAGATTTGCGAGTCTTTATAGGGACATGCACAGTTGGCACGTTACATTCGGACCGTGGCCCGGTGTTTAGCTCTCGGGCTTACAAAGAGGCCATGGAAAGTATGGGCGTAGCATTGCAGTACTCCTCTCCGTACCATCCTGAGGGAAATTCGGTTGTGGAGAGGAAAAACCGGGACCTAAAGCAATCTCTAACAGCCAGGGTATTAGGCAAGGGCGGTAGTTGGATCAATCATCTATATGGGGTACAACGAACACTCAATAACCAGCCAAGAAGTTCTCTAGGGGGTGTCACTCCATATGAGGTCCCATTTGGGACAAGAATGTTGGTACCTGATCTTGATTGTGAAGGCACAGTGGCGGATGAGAAACCATTTAATATCCATGATCGTTTGGCTGTTTTACAGGATATAAATGAATCCAGCATACAACAAAGCAACGTTGCCCAGAAACAGACCACCACTGGGGAAGTCAAGGCAAACATGGCAAGACCTGTCTGGATCCCAAAAGTCAGGGATTTGATCAGAGAAAAAATAGCGGACAAAAAAGAATTTGGACCATCATACAGAAAGCCTGTACCTGTCCTAGCAGTTCAAGGAACAAGAACTGTGCTTTTGCCACCTCTTGCGGGGAAAAAGGAGAAAAGATTTGTCTCAATTGACTTAATCAAACCACACTATGTGGCCGATACTGAATAGTAGGCCTCGTGGACTCCACAGTAGCAGACAGTAGCAGACAGTAGCAGACGCCCTCCTCTAGCTACAATCCAAGAAGTTCAAACAGAAAGACTCAGCACGTTTGAAGAGCCTCCTGTACGGAATGAAGGATTATGCAACAATGCTATGGAACTCGTTCCCCTTGAACCAGAAGTTCAACTTCAATATCAAACTCAAAATAACACACAAGTTGCAATTAGACCAAATACAGATGTCTACAGATGTCTGCCATCAACATGCCTCGACAAGAGCAAAATGCGCTTTCAACAAATCCCGATGCAATTACTACAATTGATCGAACTGCTTCTGGCTACTTCATGAACTTCGATACGTTTTCCTTGGATCCAAGTGAACCGGAAACGACGCCAGACTTTCTAAACTTTCTCAAAAAGACTTACCTGGTATCACCTTGGTTAGAACTCTGGGTAATTACTGGGATTCTATTCTTTCTTTACTGGCTAGGCTTAGTTATAACTTTTAGCATGCTTATTAATGGACGATACCTTCAACAAAGCTCCGCAGCCCAAAAAGTTAATTTAATTCTGAAGCGACATCAGTCCTCACATCGTGAACAAAGAGACTTGTCATCAGTGAACATTACAGCAGTTCCCATACCGGATGGTATAGTTTGGGACAAAGTTGATTTCGAAATATTCGGTCCTACTGAACTTTTAAATATTTCTCATGTATTTAAAATTTCATTGAGTGATATCATTACCTCCAGTACATTTTCTGATGATTGGGACTCTGAAACTGTTAATAACATGTTGTCTGATTTAGAAAAAACTGCCGCATTTCCGAACACTGAAATGTTAGACGGTAATTCAGACTATGAGGCTTTGTACTGTTACCAAGTCAGGTCAAGTCAAAAGTACTTTATTCGGCAGCCAAGAGCCATAAAAGCAAACAGTTTTAAAAAAGGAACATTTCATCAGAATACATTTTATGCATAAAACTTGAATCACATAAAAAAGGGGGAAAATTTAAAAATATCTATACTAGGTGATAAAAGACGTCCAACATTACAGTTTCAATGGTCACATAAGAAACCTACAAAGGGTATATCATATAAAGTGCAGCAGTGCTAAACAGTGATCCAAGGCCATAAATATTATCTCATTAAAAGTACATTACATGGTTGATAACACAGGATAACTACTGCAACGGAAGCTTAGCCCTGTGTCTAATGGCCCCAATTTAAAAACTTGCCACCCCAAAACAGACCATGGGTGAGGCTAGCATTTGAAGATAAAGGAAGGCCGGCCTGACTTTGACAAACTGACAATCTCTGAGTAGGGGAAGAATGTGCTTCCTGCGCAAGGGATCTTAATAAGCACAGAAGAACATTAAATGGAGGGTATCCTGCTCAGAGAAGTTGTCACAGGGGCAGGGTTTTAGTGATTCAGGTTTCGAATAACCTTTTGGGAATGCCAGTAACCAGGGAACCATGTTCAGACGGAATCTCGTCAAAACAAAACTGTGATATGCTTTGTTGACATAGGATAAATATGGTTGCATCTGCGGGCCCAGGCTCAATGTAACATAACTTCTCACCGAAGGTTTGACTAGTTTGATCTCCTCCCTAAGGCCTTGTCGCCTGTCCATGAACTGCTGTTTAAAATCACCAACGGTGATCTTGCCCAGGGGCCTGGGGGTCAGGAACAATTCGGGACAACCGTGAAATCTTGTCTGTTCCTTTATGTATTTCAACCAGGGAATGTGTAAAGCCCCCTCCAGTGCGATACAATCAGAAATTATAAGTTGGTTTAAATTTGGGGTCGGTTGAGCCCAGATTCTCAACCAACGTAACAACGGGGCAACTGCGATCTGATCCGAAATATAACCCTCTCCCAATTCTTCATGTAAGTTAAAAACGGGGGTAGCAGCAGGGACCGCAAGGAGTTTACGCATAAAATTGTTCTCGGCCCCCAAAATTCCCTTCGCGTCCCTTTAGCCCCAAATGTCACATCCATACATTTTGCATTATAAACCTTTAATAGTGCGGGGAGGGGCTTTGACCCCAATCTTTTTGCAAAGTCCAGAGTAGCCCCTGCAGCTCTGACTAAAACATTTTTTTTAAGTGTTCGTTGCGCACACCAAGCGCCTTGGTCATCAAAAAGTACCCCTAGGTATGGGAACATAGACACTTTGGTTAGCTCGGCCCCCTTACAATAAAATTTGGCCTTGGCCGCCTTTCGGGAACCTATGGTCATAGCATGACTTTTTAAGATTTGTGATTAGATCTAATGAATCCATAAAATCCGTAAAACAATTTAAAAGTTTTTGCAGACCCAATGCGGTTCTGGACAATAAAACCGCGTCATCAGTGTACAGAAATGCGGGGATCATCTTGGTGCCGGCCCTAGGTATATCTTTGCAGCTGGATATTAGGGAGTCCACCAGTTTGTTGATATATAGCGTAAACAGCAGGGGAGCCAGAATGCACCCCTGCCGGACCCCCCTTCCTACTACCCAGGAATCTGTCAGGCTGACGACTTCGTTAAACCGTACCGCAGCCGTGGTGTTTACATGAGCAGTGTGCAGGAAAGAGATCACTCCTACTTCTAGCCCCATGTCACGCAGGATCGACCACAGCTTAGACCTATTGACAAGGTCAAAAGCTGAGGTTAGATCCATGAAGGCCAGGTGTAAAACCCTCCCCTTGGCAACAGTGTACTTCCCGATCACCAAGTGGAGGTTGAGGCATTGATCCAGTGTCCCTTTCCCCTGCCTAAATCCATATTGGAGATCGGAAATGATGTTAGCATGATCAAGCCAGGCTATTAGGCGATCCAGTACTACTTTCCCCATGATTTTTGCCGCGGAGTCTAAGAGCGAAATTGGTCTATAGCATGCCGGGTCATCCCGGGTGCCCTTTTTAAAAATGGGGATAATGACCGCATTTGCCCATGACGGGGTGAAGCCACAAGAGCATGCTGCGTTAAAAACATGTGTTAAGATCTTGGCCCAGACTTTAGGGTCGGCCTTATAAAGGTCCGCTGGTACCCCATCAGGACCAGGGGCCTTTCCACCGGATGTTGAAATGATAGCTTTGTAAACCTCACCTGTTCTAAAGTGGAGGGTAGTACAAGCTAGTCGGGGAACTGTATGTCCCACGGCTTCTAATGAGTTGGTGTCACTATAAATATTACCAAAGTGCTGGACCCATTTCTCGGCAGGTATAGTGCAATCTCTGCTAGAATTTGACGTGTCGTAGAAGAGAGGACTATTAACCACAGACCAAAATCTAGAGCTATCGGCCAGGACACTTGCTTGACTGAGCTCCTCCTAAGCCTGCTCCCTTATCTGCTTTTTCCTCTCCTGAACTGCAGATTTATAGGCCTTCCTACAGCTCCTAGTTAGTGTTAAATCCCTCGGGTTTTGCTTAAGGGGCTGCTCCTTATGGGCTGCCGAACAAGTATTGTCAAAACACCTTTTGAGTTTTGGGCGTCTCGCTCTGGTTTTAATAGATAAATTGGAGGCTACCTGTTTAGTGATTGTGTCAAAGGCATCTAGGATAGCTCTATCATGTGGGGCCGGAACCAATGCATACTTGAAACTCCGGGGAGCAGGTGGTATACAAATTCTCTAAAAAACTCTCAGGGGTAATCCTTTCCCACTTCAATCTTCATGCTTGGTCTTTGGGGCTGATGTTAATATTAGAGATTTGCCTCACGACCCTCCCTTTGAGGGCAGCCAAGAGGAAGAGAACCAATGTTAGAGGATTGTGATCACTATGGCAGTTCCAAGTAACTTTAAATTCTTTACAGCCGGTATTAATAAAGCAGATAGCAAAATGTGGTCAATTGTGCTTGAGCTACCATTGCCTGTGTAGGTAGGAACCAAGGCAGATGTATCTGATTGCTGTAAACAGTGCAGATTATGGGCTGAAAGAAGGCCTTCTTAGAGGATGCCTGATGGTGTGTGTTCAAAGTGGTTTGACAACTGCAAGCCATCCTCCTCCTCCAACGTGGAAAAGCAATTAAGACAGCATTGGGGAGTGTTAAAATCCCCTAGGATTAATGTATCATAATAGGCTTGTCTTCCTTCCCCATAACTTTCCAGAAAATCCTCTAAAGCCAGAAGATGTTTGGTCTCATGAGTTCTGGAGAAGGAATTGTAAAAATTTACCACTAACAAAGTGGGAAGATTCTTTCCTGTTAGTTCCACTGCTAACACATGGGGTGAACGGGAGTCAATCAATTTGGCTTGGTAGGAAAATTTAAGAGTGAACATTAAAAGAAGACCCCCCCTGGCTATACCCATATTTGTCAGGATTGCATGTTTGCAGAATGAAATAAAACCGTCCAAATAGAAACAGTCATTAGGCTCCCACGTTTCTTGTAAGGCAATGATATGGTGTGTAGCAAGAAAGTGTTCCCAAGATATATTGCCCTTCTTTGACTTAAGGCCAGCAATATTCCAGGACAATACCTTTGTTGGAGCATCATCTGGGATAGTTAAGGTAGGGATGGGATTTAGAGAATTAACCAGCAGGAGTTGGAATATGGGAGCAGGTGCCGTTGGCTTAGTAAGAGCCTTAGATGGCGACTTCTTAGCCAGTGTTGTCCCTGCCGCCATCACTAGTCAGTCATTTGCGTCAAGGCCCTGGGGGTTAGCTAGCGGTAGATATCGATTTGTTAAAATTAATGTGGGGTTCACATTTCTATCTTGAGGGGACTTAACCAGCTTAAACGGCAACTGCCATTCACGATTTGCTAGGGAATGTTTGAAAGGATAAAAAGACTGTATGGAGACTGTTCTAATTTTAGTTTTGGTGTCATTCTTGTATTGGCAACCTACTAGCGCTTTAGCCTGCGCGGAGTGTCTAAAGTTAATAATTATGCAGTCCCCCTCAATGTTTTTCCTAGTCCCTTGGCCAATCCAGCCCACTCTTCTGGCCATGATGATGTCAGGAGATATGTTAGAACCATTGATCACATTATTATTACACCAGTGAGTGGTCTTATGGATAAGGTCCAAGGAGGTTTCCTTGGTGCCCAAGGTGAGTGGAGGAACCCCTAGTAAAACAGCGACTAAGGGCGCTGATTGGGGAGGGAGATCAAGTGTACATTTGTTTTCAATCATGACCATTCTGTGGTGGGAAGGGGTATGTATAGATGGTGGATCCACGTTGGCAGTTTCCTGCCCTTCCCTATGGGCCGCCTGAGATACCTGCCCTTCCTGATGGGCTACCTGAGATACGGTGACCGCCCCTTCTGAAATATAGTTAGTATCAATATTGCTAGGACGAAACACACCCACTGGGGCCTGAATGCTGATTGCCCGGTGAACTTGGGTACTGCTCGCCTGGGGGACATAGGCCGAGCCACCAGATGCCTGACAAGAGCCCCCCTCCCTCCGACTGCTATATCATGCCCTGAAAGACAATTATTATGTAAGGAGGCAAGAGAATTACATTTTAGCTCAAACATTTCCAGATTAGAAATTACAGGTGCTAACAAATCTTTGGTCATAGTTTCTAGCCTTACAAAGAGGCTATCCAGCAGCAGTTCCAGATTAAGTTCAGCTGTCGGCTGGATTGTTTTTGTCTGCTGGGACTTTCTCAGGGCTCTGCTGCCACCAGTTTGTTTTCTCTTGGTCGGGGGGCAGTCCAGGTCATCACCTGCTGTCAGGGTAGCTGCGGTGGAACAAATAAGTGAGTCCAGACCACCCATGTGGCCTTCCGTCGTTGTAGTTGGAGGTATAATGGAGCACCTTTCTTCTACTGGGACCCTGATTTCCTCCTGTATTGGTCCATGCCCAACAGAGCCTAGTGCTAATTTCTCCGTCTCCATGGAAAGCCTTTTCTCTGTCAGAGCTATCTCCTTCGTAATGACGTTAGCCGCTCTGGTTAGAAAGGAGTCTATTGTCCCTACTGACCCTACGACTTTAGTCCCTGGAGGACCCCCAAAGGCTAATTTCCTTTTGCCCATTACTCGTTAGTCAAAAGTCGCTTTGACTTAAAAAGACCTGCAATACAAGTTTGGGACACTTCAGCACCTTGTTCCTGAACCGTGTCCTAGGGAAAACCAGGCCTGACCACAGAGATCCGAAAAAGATGAGCCAAGAGACCTGGCCCAGCCCGGCCTCTTCCGGCCTCTGACGGGCGCAGACGGGCCTGCCCTTGGCCTGGGCTTCACCCGGGCACGGGCACGCCCACATGCGTCCCGCGCTGCGGGATGCCTCCGTTAGTTTTAAGCGCCTCCGGGCGCTGAGTGGCATGTCAGAGGTGGGGGGAGCCTGGGAAATAGAGTCCGTATTAACTCCTGTGGCTGGCTCTCACCCCCGGTAGCTGCAAGTGCGTCCCGCGCTGCGGGATGCCTCCGTTAGTTTTAAGCACCTCGGGCGCTGAGTGGCGTGTCAGAGGTGTGGGGAGCCTGGGAAATGAGTCTGTGTTCACTCCTGTGGCTGGCCCTCACCCCCAGTAGCTGCAAGTGCGTCCCGTGCTGCGGGATGCATCCGTTAGTTTTAAGCACCTCCGGGCGCTGAGTGGCGTGTCAGAGGTGGGGGGAGCCTGGGAAATGGAGTCCGTGTTAACTCCTGTGGCTGGCTCTCACCCCCGGTAGCTGCAGGTGCGTCCCGCGCTGCGGGATGCCTCCGTTAGTTTTAAGTGCCTCCGGGCACTGAGTGGCGTGTCAGAGGTGGGGGAGCCTGGGAAATGGAGTCCGTGTTAACTCCTGTGGCTGGCTCTCACCCCCGGTAGCTGCAAGTGCATCCATATAATGTTACCAACATTATGGTCATTATTTCCTGCACAAATCTATTTCACCTACAAATGTTTTTGAGTACCACCAGTGGGAACATTGCCCTACACCACCTAAAAGTAGTTTGCATATATTTGCACAGAAATTTGCATATTTTTCAGGGTTTAACACCACTGACCCGACATCATTTTATTATAAAGTTACACTGACATCGGCACTGAAAATTATGTTGACTAACACCAAACAGATATACTCTGCTTCCTTTATTGTCCAATTGTCTGAACAGGGTTTTGACCTATGGAAGGACACAATAGAATTAAAATCAGTCTGGGGTTCTAGAGATTGGCAAGTCCAGGGAACAGAAGCGCTATTTAGAGCATACCTCATTCCACAGCATATGATATTTCTAAATGACACTGTGCAACTAGCCAAGAACAAGGACCTGAACACACCTCGGTTTCCAACACCATCACAGATGGAGGGGTGGCAAAATTCAACTACACAAGGAGGGACAACAATAGACGACATTTTACAGTACAACAGAACAGACCCTGATTGGAAAAATTGGTTGGTTTGGCCCTTAGACACGAACAGATGTCAGAAAAGATTCTGGGATACAACCGATGGGTTCAGTATGCATAGGCCAGACCCACGCTATGTACAAAGAGAACATCCAGGGGTAGTGACGTCCTACAGTGTTGGGAAGTTGTGCCTTGATTGGCTAGAGACCTTAACACTCACAGAAGTGAAACAACACTTGACCTTACTCACACAAGACATGGATCTTAGGGATTTTTTACTAGGTCCTAGGAAACACTGTCAGAATCATTTCATACATGCGGGCATTTATGCTGCCTATAATGAAATCTGGAAAATATCCCAACAAGAGGCCGCAGAGAGAATACGGGAAATAGACTGTATTATCATAGAGAAATCTCTAGCAGTGGTAGACAATGGGTTAACAACTTTGACCTCCAGAATATATCCCTTAGGCAACATTGTATCTTCTGCGATAGACATACTGGAACAAGATATGGCCATGTTACAACACGGGCAACCTCAGTTAAGTTCTAATATGTTATTAAGCTGGACGCTGCAATCTTTGCGCGCAGGCTATGTGCCTTGGTGTTTTATCAACAGTACGTCTCTGTTTTCTGAATACAATCTAACAGATAAACAGGTAGAAATGGCACAAAGGGGAGCAAAATATACAATGCTGCGTATTGAAAAACTGGATAGATTACCATTTACGGTAGCGGAATCACCATCAACGGAATGGCTAATCCATGGCCACATAACTCTACCAGTCACTACTTTTCAGTTTCAATATTGCCTTGAGCAAAAGCAGGCAGGCTGATATGAAAAAATGGGTAAGGAATACATTAAGGAATCTTGGGAGTTACCATACAGATTTCTTTGTCGGAGTGGGGATCGAGAAGTGTTTCTAAGCGGTACAAATTGCAAGAGTGCTTTAAACAGTTCTCTTATGTGCCAGGACATTTCACTGCATGGAGCTTGCAGTGGTTCAATAGCAAACTTGTCCTGCCACATGAGAGGGACTCCAGCAGCTGTGATTACACTGGTATTCAAGCTGCTCTCGAATGGGAGTTACTTGATGCTGAACTATCAAAGTTGCTGTGGGATGCTTCTGGGCATTGCCTATCTGGTCACTGTGAACTCCAGGGTTACTTGCTGTATGCAAGTATTGTTTCCCCCAACAAGTACAGTCAGGGAGGCGCCGTTATGGCCTTCGTTGAATGTTTCCTTTATACAGTTTGATACTTTGAGCAGATTGAAAGCCATGCTTTTACAGCAAACCGTACCCTTAACCTCCACTCGAGAGACCTTTGATCTTCAAATCGCAAGGACCTCGACTGAGATACAGGCACTTATACTTACAAACTGCCCCATTCATTTCGCGGAAATGGTGGGTCGTATCTTCAATATGTCTGATACGAGTGGTATTGTATACCTATTTAAGATCATAGGGTCAGGATTTCTAAACACCATTCAGACAATCCTCGGACGCTATTCCAAATTTTATACACTCCGTATTGGGAAGCGTTTTTGGAGGTCTTCCGCTGATCCTGCTTTCTATCGCAGGAATCCTGATTGTCATTTTTCTGCTCTGCGTCAAAACTGTTCTTATAAATACTATTATTTTACATAGTATAAGTGAGAAAATATAAAACGGTATAAGCAGTGCATTGGGAGTGCATTCTAATAAAAAAACCTTTAGAAATTCACAGAAAAAAATAAAGATTAGTTAGTTGACAATGTCACTTAACTCATAACATTTGGAAGTAAAAAACACACTGAAATTCAACGGTTCAAGTTTCAAGTTACTAAAACTTGTGCCCTAAAGTAACTATAACTCACTCACTCGCCCATGTACAGCTTTTACCCTCACATACTAAATCACTCATATTCATTGACTACATTTATAACATTCCTAATCACATCTGAAATGCCAGCATTTTTGACAATACGGTGTATGGCGTGGATGCAAGTTATGGCTACTTCAGGGAGTTGAAGTTACTTGAGATAATTATAACTAGTACATTTTAGTAGTGTTTCAAATGGTATGTTTCAAGACACATTTTCAACTAACTATAACGCCTCTTTGACCTTTGTTTTTTCAGTGAATTTTTAGGGTTTTTTAGGCGTAGAGTAAGTTGCCCATTACTGAGCACGGCAGGGTGTTGGATGCAGGGCCTGGCCTGCCATTGTCATTGTAATGCCCCCACCTAGGTTGCTGCCCCTAAACCTCCCTCGTCATTGCCCTTCATTGTCGAAGTCCATGCCCCCTCACTCCAACCCTGTGAAGCCATTGTTCTGCCACTGCCCTTCCCGCCTGCCCTGCACAATTAGCTTGCTACCCCTACCCACCTCCTCCCTTCCTTCTGTTGTCCAAGTCTATGCAGATTCCCTCTTCCTCATTGCCCTGCATGGTCTGATGTGCTCCCACTGCACCCTATGGTTGTCTTGCTGTCCCTGCCCAACTCCTCCTGCCCTCCCTTGCCCAAGTCTTTGCCCTTGTCACTGCCCTTCTGCATAGCCTCTGTGCTTAGCTTGCTGCCCCTACCCTGCTTTCCCATGCCCCCGATGTTTGTGTGCATGCCCTTATAACCTCCATCCTGCCCTCCATTATCCATTTTTCTGCCCTCTTCCTTCCCTCCATGCTCTGTTGTGCTGCAACTGCCACTCCTGCCTGCCTTCGTGGTGTGATGTGAAGCCCCTTCCCTCTATTGTCAATGTCCAACCCATACTGCTCCCTTCTGCCCTCAATGGTCCTTTGTGCATGCCCCTGCCCCCTCCCTCTAGCACACAATGTTCCACTGTGCTGCCACTAACCCTCCTGCCTGCCATGCATGATCCTTTGTGCTGCCACTGCCCCTCCCACCTTCCCTTCGTTGTCTGTGTGTGTGCCCATACAGCCTCCCTGTTGCCCTTATGGTGTGTTGTGCTTCCACTGTTCATCATGACTGCCCTGCGTGGTCACCTTATTGCTTCTGCTCTAACCCCTTTCCCCTGCCCTCCAGTGTCCACGTTGGAGCCCCTGAACCCTCCCTCCTGCCCGGCATGGTCTCCTGTGCTGCCACTGCCCCTCCTGCCTGCCCTATGTGGCCCTTTATCTTGACACTGTCCGGCTAGCCTGCCCTGTGTAGTCAGCTTGCTGTCCCCTGCTCCCCTACCTCCTTCCCTCCGTAGTCCATTATGTTGCCACTGTCCCTTTCTGTGTTGCTATAGTCGCCCTAAGTGGGAATGGTATGCCCAGACGTGGGTCCCATGCTTTCTGTGCATCTGGATGCAAGCTAGCCTGGCTGATGAGGGGTGATACCCCGAAATCAGTCCCAGGAGGCTTGTTTCCCTTCCAGGGAGGACCTGGTTTGGCAGTTCAGGCTGGACTGGTTCCACAGGGTACAGGGTCAAGGCTTATTTGCATACAGTTGTGTCCAAACTGGGGTCGCATGGTGAGCAACAAAACGATGGATTTAACTCAGATCTGTGACTGGGGGTGAATGTTTGATATATTCAGCAGTGCGTCCATCATCTTTTTGTGTTGCCACTGCCGCTCCCTTCTGCCCTCCATGGTCCGTTGTGCTGCAACTGTCCCTCCTGCCTTCCCTGGATGGTCAGCTTGCTGCCCTTGCCTCCTTCTCCCTACCCTCTGTTTTACATGTGCATACGCCTGTCCCCTCCCTAATGGTTTACATGGTCTGTTGTGCTGCACTGCCTTCCCACTCGTCCTGCTTGATGTATTGTGCTGCAGCTACCCCTGGTGCCTGCCCTATGAGGCCAGTTTGGTGCCTCTGCCACCTCCCTCCTACCCTCTATTGTCTGAGTCCATTTCCCTACCCTATGTACGAAACCCTTTGTGCAAAGTCATATAACAGGACTTGCTTTTTCACTGTTGGGTAGCCCACTTTTTGCCCACCTCAGGAGGCAAAACTCTGCTGGATTTTCTATTGAACATAACTGAGTTTTTTTGTACGTATGATTTATGTACTAATATGCTAACTGATAAGGGTCCAGCTTATTTAGTTCGGCTTTATATTTTTAAGTAAACTTTTAAACTTCAGCCTGTGTCTGTCATTTTTATGGAGAAAGTTACAGCTTTATTTTAATGTGTAAGATCTGCAGCAGAGTGACTGGCTCAGTCGTGGAGCAACAGAGTCCATACAGGGACTACACTGCTCCTTCTGGTCTCGGGGATGCATTCAGCATACGCATAATTAGCAGAAAGAGGAAAGTAGAAAGAGGAATATGCTGCTAAGCATTGCTTTTGTCCAGGAAGGTAATATTTGGCACATTTCTGGTCTCCCTTTCACACAATGCATCACAAGTTGCCTTGCTGAGTCGCGTTGTGTGCAATGTTAGTAAATCTGGACCTCATTATCTAACTTGTTGGGACCCTCTCTCCATATTAGTACAGAATCTCACACAAGCCTAGTATAAAATGATGACAGCATTTTGTCAAGCATTAAGACCTGCATTTACTTCAATGGAGTTGGTGGGGCCTGTAAACTACTGAAATCCATGGAAAATTCGGAAGCAAGCAGTATTAAATCTCTACTTTCTCAATTTCCCATTTCAGACCTGTCCCTTGCCCTATACACGAGGGTTAGTCCTCTCCCCTGCAAAGAGGTGTCTCTTCTCTCTTGGTATTGTGGTTTGTGTTTAAAGAGCTGGTTCTAGCCCTCATACGTGCGTTGTCTATTCCCTACGAAGGATCGCTCTATGGCTGAACAGTGCTGCCTCCACCCCTGTACTCATGACCTCCCCTCACACACGTGCACTACTTGAAAAGCAGCACACCTCATAGCCCCTCAGTTCTCAGGACACCGAACTCCATAGTTTACAGCAGAATTCCACATCAGCATTACTTACAGCACATCTCTACTTTCACAGCACAGCTCCAATCTACTTTGACAATAGCTGAAATCACAGCACATTACAGTAACATTCTTCGAACAGCGCCCTCCCTGGTGGACTTCAGGAAGAAACACAAGACCTGGCTTTTCGACTGAGACATCGCACCCACAGTTACCACATACCCCCAGGGGTGGCGGTGCTGCTCTATACAAATGATGATTAATTGATTTTTTGATTGATTGATGGCGCTCATACCATAGAGGACAGCTCACAAACTGCAGGCTCATAGCACAGTTTACAGTGCATCAGACAAGTTGCCATCATGCATGGTTCACAATACAGCCCACTGCAGTACAGCTCACAGCACCATTCAAAATAAGTACACAAAATAGTTTACTGTACAGCTAACTACAGCACGCACACCGCACCTACTCAAAGCACAGATAGTACAAACTGTATATCTGGGCTGAAAGCACAGGAGTTCTACAGCAGCTACTGCTCACATGACATCCTGCAGTACAGCTTGTACTAATGCAAGTAGAAGAGCTTCACGCTGAGCTTACAGCATTGTTCACAGAGAATCCTAGAGCATATTCACAGCACAGTGTATAGCACATCACCTACAAACGTGAATTACAACTCAAGTCCATAGCATCACAACTCACAACACAATTCACAAGAACTCTATAGAGCAGTTTAAATTACAGTCAGCAACAGAAAAGGCTACAGCAAATACAGAGCAGACAGCAAAAATGCACAAAGTATGAAAAGTACAGCAGCACCATAACAGCAACTACTCACATGCAGCTTACATGCCCGGCGACAGCAGCAGCATACTACTTACAACAAGATATTTGTGACTTTAGAGGCAGTGCTTGCAGTCACTGCTTGTAGCACAGAAATCAATCAATCAATCAATCATGTCACTTATAAAGCGCACTACATACCCAGCACAACTACCATACAATAACCTGCTAACACTCACAGTTCTCATCGCAGCTGCCCCCCACCCCCATCACAGCTACTTGGCTGTTGAAACGTATATGGTTATTGTAAACCTGGCATCCTTGGCGTGGTTTACCTTGACTTTTTGCCTTCTGATCTCCTGTCCTTGCTGACTTTGTTTTTGCTGGCCTTAGGAATCTGGGAACTTTACCACTGCTAATCAGTGCTAAAGTGCATGTGTTCTTTACTTAAAACATGGTAATGGGGGCATGGTCTGGCCACGAGAAGGAGTGGGCACTTGACTTCGGAGCTCCGCTGCGAGACAGGCCCCGGACAGCGACAGCGGCATCCAAGCCATGGTGGGGGCTTGCTAGGGACTGCTGGGACTTGAGCCTGCCACACCACTCCGGCCCGCGGAGCCGAAACGCTACCCCAACTTCCACCGCCACGACCAGCAGTGACGACAGTGGCCCTGTTTCTTCAGCGCCCCTGGGGCTCGCCAGGGGAGGCCCATCGGGCCCAAAACCAACCGCATCATCACAGCCTACGGGCCCAAGCCACCCTGGTCCAGCATCGCACTGGTCAGTGGCAGTGCACTGCAGCAAGGCAGGGGCCTGATAACCAGCCCCCCTCTCCACTCACAACTATTTCCCCTGCACTTGCGGATATATCCGTGTCTAGGGGCCCTCTCTATTTTGACTTTAGTGTTGAAGGACTTCAGGACTGAAGAGGAGCCTGGGTCCAAAACATTGCGGCCCCTTTGGCACGAGTCGCCCCGGCTCTGGACTGACTTGGATGGCAGCGGGGACGTTTGCGGTAAGGCGGGGGCCACAACAATCAATCACTTCCCCCCACGCTCCACTCACTATAACCTATGCCAGGCCGTGACCAGCGAAGAACTGATAGGGGCTAAAGAGGAGCCTGGGCCCGAGTTGCGATCCCTCTGGTGCCAGTTGACCTTGCCGGGTACTTGCCTCATCGCTCACCATCAGAGCCCGTTTGGCCTCCCTGTGCCTGCTGGCCACACCATCCACCTATGGGGCCTGTCGGGCCTACAAACAACCACGCAGCCCAGGACTGCAGGGCTGCGGCGACCCCGGCCTGTACTGCCTGCCTGGGGCGCTTTCATCGTGACATCACCTGGTGCCCACTGTGGTTCTTACCAGCCAGTTTGATGTGAGGGGCCTCCTGGTCTTCTTTTCTGGACCCCTGCTGCTCCTTTGACTTTCTGCTACTCCCCCTCACGGCATGCATGCAAGGAGAGCAGTGCATCAGGCTTGGGGGCTTTTGGGACAATTATACCCCCCCACATCTCTACCCAGCTCGCTTCCCAGCCGAAAAAGTTTGTACTGCTACATTGGCTTCCAGGACTTCGGTTGCAGACTATTGACGGTGCCCAGACTCATTGCCAGCCCGGCGCGCAGTGGCAGAAAATCGCATAGAATCACAGCCTGTCGATGTGGATCCAGCCCGCTCTCTCCAAAGCCCTGGCATAGCCTCCAGCCTTCATTGCTCAAGCCGTACCACCTGCATGCACGGAGGTGGGCACTGACCTGGCCCCCCCCTGAGTGCTCCTGGGTCTACTTCAGTGCAGAGGGACCTGGGGAATCACCTCAGCCTCATCTGGCTTGGGTCAGGACCCATCAATTGCTCTCTACTGGACCACACCGTCGACGTTGGAGCCACAGCGCCCTCTCTGGAGTCCCCCTGGGGTAGTCTCAACTTCCTAGCAGCCTGAGACCTGAATGTATCTGACCCGCCTCAGTCTGCAGGCCACCCTGCGGTGCTCTCCCTTTCTCTCGCATGTACGACTGCCACTGGTGGACCAACTAGTGCCGCCGGCCTGCCGCCCAGTGACGCGCAACGAGGAATAACACCCACCACTCTGACCCTTAACCCCTTGCCATGGCTAGACCTGAACTACGGGTGCAGCATGTGATCCTCAGTGGCTGTGAATGAATGTCTCCCGGAAAGACCACAGGCAAGCCTGCAAGGCAGCTCCTCTTCACTGAAGCTCTTAACCAGTCCCGCATCATGGCCACCCTGAAGAGGGCCACACCTTCTGAGACTGTCTTGCCCCAGCCTCCAGCGATCACGGCTCACTACCACCATGGACCGTATCCTGCTGGAAATATCAGCAGTGGGCCGCCAGCTAGAAGGCATGGAGGCAAACAAATCTGCCCTGACAGCGGAGACCAAATTAATTCGGCTAAACATTTTGGGATTTCAGACCCTTATGGACAGACTTGATCAGAGGGTCATGGTAATAGATGGCTGTCTAAATACCCTGCCAGACAAGAACCAGGAACTCCTATTCCTCTGCAGCAAGCTGATTGACCTGTAGGATCTCAGCGGGTGAAACAATGTCAGTTTTTTTCAGATTTCCAGAATCAGCGGAGGGCCCTGACGCCAAATCCTTTCTTAGAGACACCCTTCCCAAGCTCACAGGTCCCATTTTTTACCCTCTGCTGGAGATGCAATGTGCCCATCATATCGGCCCTCTGCCCCGGGACCCCTCGGCACGTCCCCGGCACCCAATCGCCTGCTTCTTGCGACATGAGCAAGCCTGACAACTACTCTCTGTGGCTTGCTCACATGGTCAGTTCACACACAAGGGTAATGAAATACGCTGAGCAGCAACTTCTCCAGGAAAACCAATGATCATTGTAAGGCTTTTCTCTCCCTCCGGCCCCGTGTTCGCCTACTGGACATCAAGTATCGCCTCTTCGAACCCACTCGATTCCGGATCCCCAAGGATGGCATCTCAAAGGAATTCTTTGACCTGGAGGACTTGCGCCTTTTCCTGGATAGACTTCCCATGCAGGACATGGACACTTACTCCTCCTCAGCCGAGACATCCAATCCCGTGGCACTCTCCCTCACCACTTCTAGAGGACGCTGGTGAACTGACAGTAGATCCTGCCATTAGGGCAGAGACCCTGACAGGGCGGCGCACTCCCTTGGGGACAGAGTACAGGCTCTTCAAGCAGTGGCAGTTCTCACACAAGAACAAGACACTGCACGGTCCCCCCTGAAACCTGCTACAGCCATGGAGTGATTACCCTGGGGCACGTGATGCTGTCATGTACCTGACATAGCTGGACTTGTTGTTGCAGGGTCGAAGGGATTGACGACCACCGGACGGCTGAGTATCACTATGCCTGTCTTGAACTTTAGCATATTTGATTGTTTTGACTGTTCTTAGGCTTGCTATCCCTGTTTTATACATGCTATGTGCTTTGCGACCCACTCTCTCTCTGTCCTTACCCTCCTGTGGAGGAGCTGCTGACCTCCTCTGCTTGTCATGCCGGGGGAAGGCGGCAAGGGGCACCATCAGAACACTTCTCCTACCTCTCCCCGTCCTCCTAACACACCCGCAGGTTCAGCCCACTTCTAACTGACTGTACCCTGGTCCTTGACACCTCGCTGATGCCTACTGTAGACTGGACCTCCACACTTGACCCTCTGCTTCTGGGCTCTTGCGAATATGGGGGGCCGGGGAACCGCTTGACTCTTCACCCCCTAGACCCTCAGCTGTCTGTTCCCCCCTGAGGTGATGCCCAGGAACTCCCCTCTCCTCCGCTCTCTCCCCTCTACAGCCTCCGTGGACACCCTATACCTTAGACCATCCTTACTTCCTCCGCTTGTTCATCATCTCCACTGCCCTGCCTTCCCAATGGGGCCCTCTCGATGCATCGTCTCTGCAAGCTTAGACCTGCTGTACACAGATCAGTGTTCCCTGTGCTGCGCTTTCCAGCAGCAGTTCTCACCGACTCCCTTCCTCTCTGCTTTCCCCTCACATTCTCCTGCTACCTGTGTATTAGGCACCGGCAGTCATCCTCATTCCCACACTGACTGACGTTTAAGGGTATCCTTCCCTACGTGTCCGGTGACATCCTTACCCTGTCCCCCTTCCCTTCTCATCTCCTCCCCTTTTCCTCTCCTCCCCCTCTACCTACCTGTGCTGCACCCCATTCTTTCCCCCACCCACCCCCTCTCCTCTATCTGCTGCTCCCACCTGCCTTAGTCCTCCCCCATCCTCTTATTCGGATCTGATCCCTATCCCTGTTCTTGCCCACCACCTTCACCCTGCTGCCGGTAGCGCCACCTCACCGCATACCTTGCTCTCCATGCCCCTGAATGCGCCATACCATCGGCCCTCCCTGTTTTCTCCCTCCCTTCCAACATCTGGCTATCCAGCCCCCTCTCAGTGGCCCTACATGGATACAGGAATCCGGACAAACTTTGCCTGCCCCAGCTATGTGCACTTCCCATCCACTGTGCATCTTCTCTTGGAATGTCAATGGCCTCACGCACTATAACAAAAAGAAAAAAGTACTCCCTTATCTTCAGACGAAAAGGGCAGATGTGGCACTGTTACAAGAGACCCACCTGGACGCCCTAGAATTCGACAAGTTGCACGGAGACTGGGTGGTCACGGTGATACACAGTAGCGTAGTGGCAGCACCGTCCACTGACGGCGGGCCACCTATCAAATGCGGACTCGAGATCCTTATTCGCAAATCATTACCTGTCACTGTTATGACACCAGGGTTCGGCATAGAAGTCAGGTACACGTCTGCCAAACTATGCCTAGGAGACAGTTCCCTCTGCGTGGGATCCGTATGCGCACCAACTTCTTCCTTTATCTGAACCAGTTGCTCGTAGAGCTTGGGACTTCGCAGTACGTTATCGGTGGAGACTGGAATTTCGCCATGGATGGGGTTCTAGACAGAACAGGTCCCCTGGATAAAAGCAATGATGCAGACAGGGCCCTGCTGGGCGATGTGGCTTCGGATCATAGGCTGGTGGATTACTGGCACCTCAGAACCCCTCGGACACGGAGTCTACTTTTGTTTTTTCCGTCCATGGTACACTCTCCAGACTGGAATACTTCCTCATCTCCCAGAGAACCATGGCGCTCGTCAGAAAGTCTCGGATCCTGGAGGAGGCTTTATCCGATCACTCCCCGGTCCTCTTGTCCCTCGATACGGGCTTGGTTTCCCCTGGACGCAAACCATGGTGCATGAATATACAAAGATACCCCACTCAGAGCAAATTCCAACTGAAAGCTCTTGTCTCCACATACCTGTCGGACAACAACTACTCAGTGGACTCTTGCAGAGTCTGGGCCGCAGGGAAGGCAACTATCAGGGGACAACTTATGAGAGATGCAGCTGTGGCCAATAAGCAGGTGGTCACCCGCCAGACGGAGCTGGAGAGGGAAATTGCTTCCCTTACCTGCATCTACTACACCCATCCCACTTTGCCCCATTGCTGACATCTGGAACAGGCTCGCATCACCCTTAACAGCGTTTTCACCTCCAAGGCTGAGTACGCGATGCAACGCCTGAAGGGATGACACCATGAGCAGGGGGAGAAAGCAGGCCAACTTCTGGCTGCCCAACAGCGGCAACGAGAGGCAGCTATGGCCATTATTGACATAAACTCAAGGTTCTCACCCGCCCCCAGGACATTGTGAAAACGTTTGCCTCGGTTTACAAGAAACAGTACACTCCTGGGGAACCGGCTGGTGTGGACTGTATGGCCATCTATTTGTGGGGTGTGGATCTCCCCTGCCTGTCAGACAAGGGCAGGTAACTCCTAGCGGGGGAAATCAGTTAAGAAGAGATAGCCAAACTGCCCTATTAAAAGGCCCCGGCTGACAGCTTCCCTGCGTAATTTCACAGATGATGATTGTGAGAAAAGGTGGTTGACACCCCACACGCCGCCTTTCGGGAGGCGGTGCAGACGGCTTCTGTGTGATCCCTCTCCAACAAGGCGGTGATCGCGGTTCTACCTAAACTTAGGAGAGACCCTCTCTTGTGTGGCAGTTACAGGCCCATCTCTTTGCTAAACTGCGACATTAAAATCCTGGCCAATGCAAAAAGAACAATTGATGGACAGAATGCAGAACAATGTCATACATTCACCCCAGTACAGTAAATCCATTGTTGTTTTGCTCCCCATGCCATTCTAGTTTGAACTCAGCCATATGCAAATCAGTCTTGACCCTGTGCCCAATGGGAACAGTCCAGCCCGAACTGCCAGGCCAGGTCCTCCCTGGACTGGAAACAAGCATCCTAGGACCGGTTTCGGGGTTTCACCCCTCATCAGCCAGGATAGCTTGACTCCAGTGGCATGGAGAGCATGGGACCCACGTCTGAGCATACACGTCCCACTCGGGGTGACAATTGCAAAAAGAACAATTGATGGACAGAATGCAGAACAATGTCATACATTTACTCCAGTACAGAGATTTGGGCCTAAATCCATTGTTTTTTTGCTCCCCATGCCATTCCAGTTTGAACCCAGCCATATGCAAATCAGTCTTGTTTCCAGTCCAGGGAGGACCTGGCCTGGCAGTTCGGGTTGGACTGTTCCCATTGGGCGCAGGGTCAAGACTGATTTCCATATGACTGGGTTCAAACTGGAATGGCATGGGGAGCAAAAAAGCGATGGATTTAGGCCCAGATATCTGTACTGGGGTGAATGTATGACATTGTTCTGCATTATGTCCATCAATTGTTCTTTTTGCATTAAAATCCTGGCTAGCATTTTTCGCAACACGCCTCGGCAAGGTCATCCCCTCCCTGATTCACCACATACATGCTGGCTTCGTGCAAGGCCGCTCCTCCAGGAACCACCTCCGCACCCTGGCCCACACCCTTTGGATGGCTTAGGACCTTCTGGTTGAGTCAAAGCCCTCTCCCTAGACGCCGAAAAGGCATTCAACCTCACCAAATGGGACTACCTCTTTGCCACCATGGAATGTTTTGGCCTGGGAGACCAATTTATTGCTAAGGTGTGGCTGCTGTATGACTGTCTAAAAGCCCAAAATAATTGCGAGGGTTTTCTCTCTGACCCTTTTCCGATTCGGAGGGGCACCCGCCATGGATGTCCTCTCGACCCCCTCTTGTTCCTCCTGGCCATGGAACCCCTGGCCTCTACTATTCCTAATTCACCCAGTATAGTGGGTGTCTCCCTCGTGGACAGCTCCTCCAAAATCAATCTCTATGTGGGCGATGTCCTGCTTACTCTAACGGACCTCAACTGCTCCCTTCCAGCCCTGCCGGAAATCATTGATGACTTTGTGGCCCTATCTGGTTACAAGGCAAACTGGGACAAGAGCGAGGCCCTCCCACTATCAGCCTGTCTCACGAAGGAGGCCTTCCACGGCTACTCTTTTTGTTGGCAGCCCTCACATCTCAAATACCTAGGGATCCTGGTCAACAGTGGCTTGGAATGGATGGTCTGAGACAACCTGGACCCACTGCAGGACTTTGAGAAGTGGTCCCACCTGGGGATTTCCTTGTGGGGCAGGGTGTAAGCAGTAAGGATGGTCAAGCTGCTCAGCTTTACCTACACACCCGCAAGCTACAGAACATCCAGAACGCCGCTGCAAGACTGGTCCTCAACCTGCCAAAACACTGCCACATCTCCCTCACCAGCGCACACTCCACTGGCTCCCCGTCGAGGCGAGAATCAACTTCAAGATGCTCACCCACGCACACAAGGCCCTCCATGGCACCGGACCAGCATACCTGAACAGCCGACTCAAATTCCACGCACCCCAAAGGACCCTACGATCAGCCCAGCTCTCCTACGCCGTGGTCCCCCGCACCAGAAAGACCAGATCGGGAGGCCGCTCCTTCTCCTTCCTCGCGGCCAAAGCATGGAACGTCCTTCCGCTCCACCTCAGACAGACAACATCGCTCCCCATCTTCGCAAGAAACCTCAAAACCTGGCTCTTCGACAGACCCCCTCCTTGATGGAATGGTACCTGCACCCCCCTACCCCTAGCGCCTTGAGACCCTTACGGGTGAGTAGTCGCACTTTAACAAACCCCTGATTGATTTGATTGATTGGTATGCTCCCCATACAGGTACCTTTGTCAACACTGCTCCTCATTGACTACCAGATCTGGTCCTTTGTGTGGGGGTCCTCGAGATGTCGACTGGCTGCGTCCAAACTCATGGCACGCCATTCCTGCGGAGGCTTGGGCCTCCCGTCTGTAGAGCCCGTCAGCTCTCACAATTGGCACACCTGCTCCCAGGTATCCCAGACCCACCGCAATGGGTTCATATTGAACGATCACTACTCCCTGCAGGCAAGGGACTTGACCTTCTCTATGGGGACCGTGCCCTCCAGCCGCGCCTCATGCATCCTGTGCTATGTGCCATGTACAAGACCTGGATGTGCACCCACTACCTATTCAGGGGAGACCCACGAATACATGACAAGGCACATTTGTGGGGCAATGATGGTCTACGCATTGGCGGCTGGACCCTCTGTTGGACCCATTGGAGAGAGGTGGGCATACATACCTTGGACCAAATCCTGCTTGCTGGTGACCTAAAACAGTGTGCCCAGCTGAGAGAGGAGTTCGGCCTCCACCTGCGGAAAACCTGGCGCTACGTACAACTGCAGCGCTACCTGAGGTGCTGATTGGGTCCTCGCCCTTGTCCTCACAGTCTTACATCTGGTGACCTATCTGAACGTGTGGGGATGCTATAGGGGAGTGATGTCGGGACTTTCCGAAACGCTCTCAAGCCACCTCTCCTCACAACCTCTTTTACGCAATCTTCGAGCCAAATGGCAAACCTGCTTACAGACCTCGTATGAGGACGAAGACTGAGTGGACACCCTGGAAGCTTTGGCCAAGGGCACGAGAGAGGCCCGCTTGAAGTCCTGTCATTTCAAAACACCTCACGATTGGCATTGGTCACCAAAAAACTAAACAGAACAGGACTCCTTCCCCACATGAACTTCTGGCATAAATACCCACTGCGACATTACTCACATCATCTGCGAGTGCTCTTTGATTCAACCCTTCTGGTTGCATAGTGGAACAGTTCTGGATGCGTCCATGCCCCTGCGCCTCCCTCTCACCCCCTCAGTCATCCTCCTCCACGACATGGGGAACTCTCCAGATCTCTCCCAGCGGCAGCGCTGCCTCATCCACATGGCCCTGGCTACATCTAAGATATATATTCTCTGCCAGTGGAGGTCGCCCACACCCCCGTCCCAGGAAAACTGGTTGGTGCAAATGATCCAAACTGCCTCGCACGAGTGTGTCCTTTACAACTTACAGGACCAGGCTGAGCTATTTATGCAGACCTAGGCACCTTTCCTCTGGGACGGGGCTGCCGACAAGTACCCTGCCCTAGATCCTCCATCCCCTTGAATCGCACAACTGACCCTCACTGCATCTCCAGATGGCTACCGCCTCCTCCTCCTTTCACCACCCACTCAACAATGACTCTCCGCCTTCCCCCACCCTGCTCCACCTCACTTTTCCTCCCTCCCTCAGTTCCCCCTCACCCCCTCTACTCTCCCCTCTCCATCCCCCTGCATTATTTTTACCTCCCTCCTTAGCCTCTCCCATGGCTTTTCCTTCCACATCCCTTCCCCTCTCCTTTTCATCCCTCTTTTCCCCCCTCACCCACCCCTTTCCCTCCCTCCTCCCAGACACGCAGGCTCACAGGACAGTGGGACAACCTCCCTCTTCAAGGGTAACCGACACTGACCCCATTCAGACCGTTTCACCTTCCTCCAAGAACTCACCCATCCCCCTAGCAATGGACATGGGAACCACTTGAAATGACAGTGGAGGGTTCTCCTCTGCCTCGCCATGATCCCTGCCTCGCTCCAGCCCTGCTGTGTACTACACAGAGCCTCTGAAGACACAATCGTTCTCGCTGCCACTTCTTTTTTCAGGGAACACCTTCCTGGACCCCTCCCACCACCTTCCCCACTCAAGGGCCCCGGGTCCAATGCCCTCCTGTTAGACTTGGCATCTTTTGGCGTGTTTCCCCTCAGTTCTTGCTTGATGACCTCCCGGTTTTGACTCTGCTTTTTCTGGTTTAGTGTCTCTGTGCACTTTTCTCACTGCTGATCAGTGGTAAAGTGCAAATGCTCCTGTTGTAAACTGTGTTATGGATTGGTGTTTCCATGATTGGCATATTTGATTTACTTGTCAGTCCCTAGTAAAGTGCACTGAGGGTGCCAGGGCCTGTAAATCAAATGCTGTAAGTGGGCTGCAGCACTGGATTATGCCACCCACACAAACAGTCTGTGAATGTGACTCTGGCCTGCCATTGCAGAGCCTGTGTGCAGTCTGGTACTGCCATGTCGACTTGGCAAGTGCTCCCACTTGCCAGGCCCTAACCTTCCCTTTTCTTACATGTCACTCACCCCTAAGGTAGGCCCAAGGTACCCCTGTGGGCAGGGTGCAGTGTATGTGAAAGGTAGGACATGCCCTGGTGTGTGTGGCATGTCCTGATAGTGATTTACTGCCAACTTTGTTTTTCATTTTTGCAAGGCTACCTGTTCCCATAGGACAGAATGGGGAGTTTGTTTATAACATCATATAAACATAACTGGCCCTGGGAGCTAGGTTGAAAAATAAAGTTTAGTATGCCTGAACTCAGAATCTAAAGATGCATCTTTTAGTGAAGGTGATTTTTACATTCTGTGTTTGAAAATACCACTTTTAGAAAGTAGGTATTTTCTTGCTCAGCCATCCAGCAGGCCTCTGCTGGGTTTGTGGATTGCCTGTCTGGGTTTTGGATGACAGGGGCTGGGGCTGGGGCGCAGCAGTGGCTCCAGATAGTCTAGGTGGGTCAGGAAAGGGCTGAATATACCTGGGCTGCATTTAGAGTAGGGGGAGGAGATTTCCTTTCATCTGAATGGGCCTGGTCTGCCTCTGACAATGCCGTCTCCACCTCCTGCCAGGAAGCCACACCAGAGAGGGCAGAACTGGTTCTGGCTGGGCACAGACACTCTCTGCCTGAGAGGACAAAGGTGTTTGGGCTATAAAAAGTGGAGCCCAAACCCCTGAACTTTAGAACTCTTTTGGACCAAGAAGACTTCCAAGAAGAAGAGCTGGAGAAGCTGTGAGGAGGAACTACCACTTTGCTGAGAGCTTTGCTGTGTTGGCCTGCAGTGGCTGCTTCTGTCTTGGGCAGTGAAAGGACTGGACTAAACTTTCTGCAATCTATTTTTATGAGTATCTCCAAGGGCTTGAGGTAGAGCTTGCCCCCTGTTCAAGAAGTCTCAGGAACAGCAAAGACTTCAAGTTCTTCTGCCCTCAGCACTGGGAACTGTGTGTTTTGTGCTGCAACAGAAGAAAAAGCAACCCGATGCCGTCTACGACGCCGCTGCCAACTCTGTGTCCTGAAGGCACCGCAGAGGGCACCACCGCAATGCCGCACCGCAACCCTGGTCTCACCGACGACGCCTGCTGATGCCGCCACCAAGCCGTTGCTTGCACCGCGACCTGTGGGCACCGCACTCCGCACCACCTCGCTTCGCGCCGCTGCCTTGGCATCCCCGACGACGCCACTCCACGCCAAAATCGACGCTGCTGCCTGCACAATAGTTCGGGGGCACCTCTCGTAAAGCTACATGACGCACCGCCCTCCTCCCGCATCGCAGCCTTGGCCTGCCGGCGCCATCAACTCCAGTCCATCAGCCGACGACAGCGCTTCAGCAACGATGACGCCGCTGCTTCCACCGTGACCTGCCAGCACCGCGACGAGCACCGCATCACTTCGCACTGCGACCGTGGTCTCACCGACGACGCCATCTGATGCCGCCACCGAGCCGCTGCTCCCAGCGCGACCTGAGGGCATCGATGCCGCACCGCCACACTTCGCACCACAGCACCTGACGCCTGCCGACACCAGCGCTCCTGACTTCAACCGCGTGTGACTTTAAGGGCCCGACGACTCCTGCACCGACCTCCGAACCAACGCCTACAGACGCCGTGCTTTCGGAAGCTCAACGAGAGGTCGCCGACGCCCTGCATTTCTAAAGGTACTGTTTTGCGGGTCTTCCCGACACCGTAGCTGGCCCGCGACGCTGCGGTCAGCCAGAACTGCTTGGATTTGTTTGCTCACTATGCCGTGATAGCCCTAGAGGGAGCTATCAACTTCAAGGAACTGTTTTTCAAGGTTATTTTGATATCTGAAGATTTCTAAATACTGTATTGTGGATTTTTATCGTTTTTGGTCTTGTCTTAAGTAGATAAAAATATTGGATATTTTTCTAAACTGGTGTGGTGTCCTTTTGTAGTGCTTACACTGTATTACTGTTGGTTATGTGCAAATGCTTTACACACTGCCTCTAAGATAAGCCTGACTGCTCGTGCCAAGCTACCAAGGGGGTGAGCAGGGGTTATTTTAGGAGTGTAACTCCCTTATCCTGACTAGGAAGAAGGGTCCCTATTTGGACAAGGTACCTACTTCTGCCAACTAGAGACCCCCATTTCTAACACTCCCCAACACATATTCCTTCTGAAGGACAGGCCAGCACTGGGGGGGTGGGTTATTCCTGGGTTATTCCTGGATATCAGCTTCCCTTGGACTTTGACTATCTCCATACCCCTTTTCCTCCCCTACTTTGTGAACTGTATTGTACTGCATTGTATCGTATTGTTCAGTACTTTTATGCTTAGATATCATAAGGTGTTCATGTGCTATGCCTTTGCTTTACTCAATAAGAAAATTGCAACACAAAAAAAAATCATGGTAACATTGGTTTTATCCACAATTGGCATATTTGGTTTATTTATACGTCCCTAGTAAGTGCACTACATGTGCCCAGGGCCTCTAAATTAAATGCTACTAATGGGCTTGCAGCACTGAGTGTGCCACCCACTTAAGTAGCCCTTTAAACATGCCTCAGGCCAGCCACTGCAGAGCCTGTGTGGGCAGTTGTAACCTGCCATTTCGACCTGGCAAGTTAACCTACTTTCCAGGCCTAAACCTTCCTTTTTAGGTTGAACCTCGAGTCAGCGCGCATGCGCTGCTCTGCGAGATCTGATGTATCTACACTATGGGCTTTAATGAAGCCTATCACTGGCTTTCCATTGGTCCATTACTTTCAATTGTCCGGCGTTTGGCTGCTTGTTGACGTGCAGGTGATTTCATTCATTGTTTATTTTGTTTGGCCATCATGGGTTCACAGCTCCTACTGGCTCAGAGCGAGATGGCCCCTCCACCCGTCTTGGAATTTGCGTCAGCCAAAGCCCCGTCTCCTCCTGCTGGCAGCTGCATGCCAACAAAGGCTTTGGCCTGCGATCAACAATGTCCAAGTCCCTGAATTTATGCAAATCACCTTCCGACATGCTGCCCGTAGACAGTGTATGTGCTCAGAAAAGCTTGTTTTTCTTTGCAGTGCCTTCGTCACTGCATTCTCAAATATGTTATGTTATGTTATGTTATTGCTATTTATAGAGCGCACTGCTACCCGTGGGTGTCCTGGCGCTGTGAAGTCCTTTTGAGGCCTAAGAGGAAAGGATGGTACACAGAGATTTAGGAGGAGAAAGGCCAGGTCTTTAAAGCCTTTCTAAAGGAGAGTAGATTTGTCATGGACCTAAGCTGCAGCGGCAGGCCATTCCAGACCTTCGCTGCACATGTTACAAAACTTCTGCCTCCCCAACTGGCTTTACGCACTTTGGGTACTGATATTAGTTTTGCTTCTGATGACCGTAGCACTCTTTTTGGTATACCATTGAAATGTCTTGTTCAGGAACTCCGGGCCGGTTCCCTGTAGGGCTTTGTGAACCAGGCACAGAGCCTTAAACTGTATCCTCTTTCTAATCGGCAGCCAGTGGAGATTTTTGATCTGAGCCGAGATCGAGGCAAATTTTGATGTACCAGTGAGCAATCTGGCAGCTGCATTTTGAAGAAGTTGTAGTTTGCGCAGGAGCCCCTCCTGCATGGAAAGGTATAGCCCGTTGCAATAGTCTAGCCTAGACAAGGATAGTGAAGTGATTACTGTTTGTATACTGTCTTTGGGTAAAAAAGGTATTATTTTCCTGCATGCTCTGAGAGTGTAGGCGGTGGTGGAAATAACTGCATGGACTCGCCAGGACGTGGTTGTGGCACACTCATTCCCACCGTTCAGGCAAATGAGCTCCTTGCATAAAGCTGACCAGGCTTGTTTACTGTGTTTAATGTGCGAGTCTTCATTTCCGGATCTGCGTGTAGAGGCTTATGGTAAAAACCCTGATGAAGCCATTAGCCCCGCTAAGCGCTCGGGGACATTTAGCCTATGGACGTGTCGCGTTAGTACTATAGCCCCATTAGTTTCATTTTGACCGTGGTCTATGCTTATTGCAGGCGATGCCCATCTGCCTTCTAAGTCTGAGAAAATCCGCCAATTGTGTATATTTCCTTACAAGAGATAGAAAGAACCAATGGAAGTGCAGTTTGTAGAATGCAAAGTATTGGCAATCATCCTAAATTGTGAACTCTAGTTCTGAGACGAGTCAATCTGGCTGCACTGTGAATATGTTGAAAGGTAAAGAATTCAAAACACTGGCCCAGAGCTAAGAATTTTGCGAAGGGAATATCAGATCAGCTAACTTTAATGAACCCATTGTTTCTGACATCTGAGTAATACAGTTAGCAAAGGCCCCAGAAACTAGTGAGGCTATATTACTGTAAGAATATTACAAGAGGCGCCTCCCCAGGGCTGAGCACCTCACCCTAGTCCTGTTCTTTTTCTTTTTACTTTTGACCCTTCAAATCTAGCGGGAAAAACAATGTGGTAGCTGTTAATATGGAAAAATAGTGAGACAGGGCAAACAGCTGGCGTCAGACATGAGGCAACTTTAGATTAGTTATTGCCCCTCTATCGTTCCACTTGAAGTATGGCGACATGCTTCAATAAACTGTTCTTTTTTCACTGGTGTCATGAAATGTGGTGGCGAGATTCCTTCTTGAATTTTACCTTCTCAAGCTGAAGTTCTGTTTCTTTTAATTGTCAGTAACTCGGTCTGGGAATCCTGCTGTTGCTTCACTCACTTGGAGAGCAGTCCTTCTTAGACACAGCTTTCATTGTTTATTTTATTTGGGGGTATTGATACTGTTCAAATATACATGTCCTGCAGCCTTCCTCAAGCGTGCGCCCTATATTCTCTTGAGTGTTACTGCTTCTCAGATCTTTACTCCCAGCGGCAGAAACAGCCTTGGCATCAGCGTAATTGGTTAAATTAGCATACCTACCAGATGTAAGTAACAAGAAGCTAATGAGGGTGAGGCGTGTCACGTGATGTGTCTGATCCAGCCGTGCTGACACTCTCCCGCAAGTTATGTCATTTCCAAAGAGGACAGTACCATAACTCAGGGGGTTCACACATACATGCGTCTGAAGCCATCAGGTCGACATTTTTAGGTCGAGCCTAGCGTTGCAGTGCATGTGCTGCACGCTTTGCGAGGCATGCAGTATTCAAGGTCAAACGTCAAAGAAAGCTTTATTCGATTGCTATATCAGACAATCATTAAAGCACATAAAAGCATAAAACACATCAATCAATTCATAAGTTAAAAAAAATATCATACAAATATAAACATAATCTACAGTACGTTACAAAGTTAAAACAATATTAAATTGACGGAATCCCTCGTCCGATTAGAATCGATTAATTTAGCATACGTTTCCTTTGACTCAAAACTTCCTTCAGAAAGATTACTATCCTAAAAACACTGTGCTCGTTATCTAAATGTTGTAATGCAAAGAGAGCAGGTCGACATTGACGGAGCCCAAACAATTTTAGAACTGGTACTAAGTACGTTTTCCTTGAATGGATATAGAATCTACAAAAGAAAACCACATGAATCGTAGATTGGTTGGAATTGTTATCACAAGGGCAGAGTTGGAGGTTTTGAGACCAGTCATTTATTATAGGTAAAGTGACTAGTCTATGAAATACCCCCAACCTAAATCTAGTTCATAAAAACCTATCGTAAACTCCTGGTACAAAAGTTAAATAGGGTTGGATGTTAAAAGTTGTTAAAATTAACTGGTTATACAAGACTGTAGGTTTCAATATCTCAGATGACATTCTAATAGTGTCCAACAGCAGAAGACCCTCTTTTATTAGTTCTTTCCTTGTTATAGTCCGAATAGTTCTGGGATTAGTAAAACAGTCTATACGGCTAAGATCTTTTAAAAAATTGCGGACGTATCTTATCCATGGGATCTTTAGGGCCCCTTCCATTTTCAAGGTATCTGATAAGATGTCTCTGTTTAGCTTGCCTCTTCTTTAGTCCAGAGCCTGTGCCATAAAAGCACAGGCTCGAGCTTTATTAAGTCAGAGATGAAGGGAAGTCCCAACTCCGCATGGCATATACATGATGAAGTACTATTCGGAACAGATAAAATATATCTTAAGAAGGAATTTTCTATGCGTTGGATAGGCAGCAGATCAGTGAACCCCCAGACCCACGCGCCATACACTACTGATGAAACACACTTTGCCTTATACATTTTAATGAGCTCCTCAGGTGGTCTTTTTCCCAGTTTCCTAGCAAAGTTAGTGAGGACAGATGTAGTTCTTAGGAGTACCAATTTTTTTGCTGCAACTGCTTGTGCCCAAGTGTCATTATGAGCAAAGAGAATTCCCAGATATGAGAACTTTTTAGTTACCCCAATCTTCTGACCTGTCACAAACATATCTTTAAGTTTCTTAATACCATGGCCGCAGCGCATAATGAAGGTCTTGGAAGAGTTTGCTCTTAAGCCAAGATCTTTCATAAAATGAGAGAAGCTGTCAAGCACCCTCTGAAGACCTACTTGTGTACGGGACATCAGCACCGCGTCGTCTGCGTATAGGAGGGCTGGTATTGGACGTCTGGCCACTTGAGGGAAGTCTTGGTTATCTTTGAGGAGAGCCTCCCCCAAGCCATTTATATAGAGATTAAAAAGGAACGGGGCCAGAACACAGCCTTGCCTGACTCCGCTCCTTATCGGGAATGCAGCCGAACACTCGCCCTTCAAACCACAACGCACTCGTGCCTTGGCATCACTATAAAAACCCTTAGAAAATCAATAACCTGAACATCAACTCCCATAACTTTTAAAATAGACCAGAGTTTACTATGAATCACACAGTCAAATGCGGCTGTGAGATCAACAAATGCTAAAAACAGGTCCCCCTTTTTTGCCCTCGTATATTTCCCAACCAAAATAGACAGATTTATGCCCTGTTCCACCGTCCCCAGACCCACACGGAAACCATATTGCAGGTCAGATAGAACAGAGCTCTCCTCTGCCCAGTCCTGAAGGCGTTCTAAAATTATTCTACCTGTTACTTTTGTTACAGAGTCCAGTAAGGAGATTGGCCTATAACATCCCGGGTTCTGTCTATACCCCTTTTTAAAAATAGGCACAATGGTAGATTCTACCCATGTGGATGGGAAAGCAGTGCTACAACTAGCAGTAATCACCTGGACTATGATGAGCCCCCACACAGAGATGTTTCATTTAAACCAATCTATGGGGACCCCATCCGGTCCAGGGGCCTTGACACCCTGGCTTACGGATAATGCCCGCTCCACTTCATCTAAGGTAAACAGCAGGTCCGAGTAATAAGGAGGAGATTTCAAATTATAATCCTCCTGAACATTATTACCCGTCACATCGGGGTTTCCCTCGCCGTTATATACTATAGAGAAGTGTTTAATCCATTGTTCCTCGGTAATAGCTATTTCAATGGATGGACCGACCTCACTTGTAGGGGTGGGCGGAATTTGCGTAGTCGCGTTACGCAAAGTTCCACGAAACGGTAAAAAATCTCCGCGAGCACGCAAAAGTTCCGCAAACACGCGGAATTGCTTGTTCCGCCCGTTCGCGATGCTGTTTTGCTGTTCGCGAACGCTGTTTGCGTGCTCGGGGGAAATATCTCGCGAACACGCACTTTGAAAGCGCAAACAAGCAAAAAATTCCACGAAGCCGCGGATCGCGGAATTTTTGGCAATTCCGCGTTCTCCGCGGAACGCGAAATTACCCAAATTACCCAAATTCCGCGAGCGGAACGGAATTTACCGCCCAGGCCTACTCACTTGACAGAAAGGGTGCTTTAACTACCTTCCAAAATGCCGAACTATCGTTCGCTATTGAGGCCTTATGTAATGCCTCCCAGGCCTCATTTTTCAAGGTAGTTTTTCTAGCCTATATAGCTTGTTTGTATTCCACTCTAACATTCCTCAAATCAGCTAAATTTCTCGGGGTTTTGTGTAGCTCCTTTTTTAAAAGAGAGTATGCAAGGGTGCACCTTGAGTCAAACCATCCATTCGAGTGGCTGTTACTGCTTTTACGTCTAAGGAGGGATTCTTTTATTGCATTGGATAACACCAGGAATGAGGCTATGATATTATCTGGGGCAGCTGTTTCGCTCAGACAAGTCCCTATAGCAGATTTACATTTAGCCACCACTGTCTTAATTATCGCTGTTTGATCTACCATAGACCAGCGCAAGGAATACCCATTCAATCTCTCAATAGCTATATTTTCTAGCAGCTGATCGTTTATATTAGGTCTGACTGGTCTACTTAAAGGTAATATGACTGACAGACACAATGGGAAATGATCACTGAGGGAATTCTCTGAAACATTAAACGAGTAAAGACTATGCGCATGGTTACTTGACATTAAGATATAGTCTATGGTAGTGTGAAAACCCCTACCATTGAAGGTCCAGGGCATCGGGAAGGGTCATGGACATAATTCGTTTACAAAACCCAAATTAAGACTAAAGATTAATTCATTAAATTGCTCTCCCAAAGCAGAATGCCGGAAATGCGATGAACATGCCCCTTCTTCGTTTAGAACACCACATAAATTATCCTCGGCATTGGCACATAACGCACAGTTAAAATCCCCTGCCAATATTAGCATAGTATCTTTAGCCTTGCTTTTACCAGCAGATTTCAACAATTTGATCATGTTATTTACGACAATTCCCACTTTGTCTGAGGGGATGTTATTATAAAGGTTGGTCAAGACTATACAATGTTTTGCATCTAAATCCAGTATAACCATTTGGTAGTAGGGATCATTAGCAAGCATCATGATTTCCTTTACTTTCAAGCTGCACGATATATACGTACACAGCCCACCCTTAGCCCTTCCACTCAGACCATCTATTGCTGGGGTGTGATACGTCCTATAACCATTCATATGGGTCGCCTCCTTGGACCATGTTTCTTGTAAACATAAAACCTCAAATTGTAGAATGAAATCCCACCACAGGTGGTTAATAAACTTGGAAGAAAAACCCGCAATATTCCATGAGGCGATGTTACAGAGAGGTAGTTTACCGCTATCTAAAATGTTAGTAGGGGTTACTTTCCCAGATAGTTCCTCAATTATATTACTATTTGGATGGGAATTATCTAAACAACCCACAGGATCGGTTAAAACTTCCAAATTCAGAACTGTTGTCCCTGGGTCCTCGTCTCTAAGACATCTACTAATAGAAGTGGGAGGGGGATCATCCTCTCCTGCCTGAGTCAATCCGAAGTTACCCATACCTTCGATCTGACCTAATGCAGGCCTAGGTTGAGCAAAGTTCCCTGAGACCAGTCAATCAATGTCTTCCAGTGGGTTCAAAACATCAAAATGACTACTTACTGGGACCAAGTATCTAGATTCCCTACTTCCCATAAAATTTTCTCCTGCGGACATACACCATCGAGGTGTGTAGCGTTTGGGCGGTTGGTAAAAAGATCCAAGAGGTAGTATGTTAATGTCACTAGAGTTAACAAACCCATTGTCTCCCCTCTCCAAGATTGTGTGCACCAAGGATGGTGAACTAAAAGTTAAAACAACGCAATCTCCGTGCAAAGTTTTTACCGAAGTGCCCACCCACCCTATTCTCCGAGCCTTTTTAAATTCTGAGGAAAGGGTGTTATTAATACCAGTCCTTGAACTTAAAAAATGTAGTGACTTGTTCCTTAAAGTTGACCAATGTTCAAAGGCATTATGTGGTAGGGGAGGTACATTTGCTAAGACAACCGTATACAGGGTTGCTTCTGGAGGCAAGTTTAAATTTCGTGATAAATTGGGAAATTTGTCTCGGTAGTCTTGTGGGTTTATATCTCTCTCCACTCCCTTGTTTCTGCCAGACGTCTTAGCACCTGATACTCCTCTTTCTGTGTTAGCAGAATTCCTAGGTTCTACTATAGGAGGTCCTGTTTTAAGAGGAGAGAGCCCAATTCGAGTAGGGGCGTTAGCTGTACTAGGGGTAGTATTGTTAGACGAACTCCTATTATGGGCCTGACTATTTACGGAGGAGCTTACAAGTTGGCCCGCCCCCTTGCCCTTCCCCCTGTTGTTTAACGAGCCAGAGCTTGGCATAGAACTAACAGCCAATGGAGTCGAAGGTTTACAGCTTACCATCTCCTCTACCTTAATCAACCTGGCTTCTACCATTGTTATTTTTTGTAGAATTGGTTCTAATAGTACGGATATCATTGTTTCTAATCTACCCCAAAAGTTCCCCTCTTGTGTACAATTAGCAGGCTTTCCTATCTCGATGTAAGGGGTAGTGTTAGGAAGACTCTCGTTGGGCTCTTTTTCGCTAGTGGCGTATCTCGGTTTCTTCCCAGTTACTCTTTGTTTACACTGTTTCTGTGATCCTCGGCCCTTCCTTTTCTTGGGAGGTGGTTCAGCAATGTGATCAATACTTAATTTGGATTTCTGACCCCTAGTAGTTACTTTGGGTCTAAAGGGGCTACGTTCTAAATCAGAAGATAAAGAAGAAGAAGCAATTTCCGTCACGATCTCAGATTCAGCGCGTGGTGACGAACTGATCCGGAGGGGAGGTGCCTCATGGTTAGCTTCAGTAAATACAGGGGTCAAAGAAAGTCTATTCTGAGAAGGGAGAGGCTCGAGGGATAATCTTCGCTCTGTAAGTTTAATCTCATTAATGAGGGCTGATTCTGCCCTCAGCAAAAAAGCATCAAGTGTCCCTACGACACCCGGACCTACTCCAAGCTTTCGTTTACTCAGATTGAACAAATCAGTACAATATACAATGTAATACAATGTAATGTAAATCGGACTTTACCATAAACATTACAAATTGTCCCCGTAGCCAAGTTCATAAGGGGGTGGCCCTGCCCAGCCTCGTTCGGTCCCGGACGGGCCCGCCCTTGGCCCGGGCTTTGCCCGGGCACGCCCGCGCGCGTCCCGCGCAGCGGGAGGTGGACGGTGCTCTTATCGCGCCTCCGGGTGCGAGTGCAGCATCAGTGGCAGCGTTACGGCGCAGGGGCTGCTGGGGGTTGTGGTTTTGCTGTTCCCCTCACGGCGTGTTACTGGCAAAATTGGCCGTTCCCCTCACAGAGTGCTACTGGGCAGAGTTGGCCGTTCCCCTCACGGCAACGATGTCGGAACAACCGGACCTTTAGGCATCCCATGCAGTATTCAGTATAGCGTGGAAGCTTCGTGGAAGCTCCGCACACTCTCCGCCCATCATTTTCATTGGCTTGTTTCTTAAATGCTGGCTTCTGATTGGTTTTAGGCTTGTTAGTCCCTCCTTATGGTGGCCATGTCCTCATTTGTGTCCTTCCATGGCTACTGGCCCCTTTACTGCATACTACTTTCTTTCCATGCCCCCCCTCCCACAGTCCGATGCCTTCTCGCACCGCCCCCCTCACCCCTCCCGTTCGTGCCTTGTCGCCCGCCCTCACTCCCATTTGAAATGCAATAGGTCTCGCGTTAATGCGAGTCCTATTGCATTGCAAATGCTTGTTTTAAACAATTTATGACTGGCCCTTGCTTCACAGCCCATGAGTTAGTAAGCTTAAGATTGGTTTCTGGATTATTAAAGTAAACAGATTTGTGGTTGGCTACAATGTGCGCGATTGGCAATTGGACATCAGTAATAACAGGGCGGTTCAAGAAAACTATGTGAGCTTGGATTTGCTGTGAATTCATAGGCATGGCCTTATTCACAGCTGGTGGAGACTGGATTGCCTCTTGAGCCAAGGGAGGCGTGTTGAAAAATGAGAGCAATGTAAGCTTCAGAGTTCGAGAGGCGACAGCCTACGCTACTTTATGGAAGCCAGGGTTGGTGGTCATCACTGAGGGGCGTAGCCTGAGTGCAAGGCAGGTTTCCTATGGAACCACGGGAGGAGGGACTTGCAAATCCAAGAGGGGAATAATTGGCTACAAGCAGTCAGGGCATGGCCTGGCACTGAGCCTGGGCGGGGCATGCCCAGAACCGGACTGGGGTCAGGAGCTGGGAGAGGCCGATGATCAGGATGGGGCCCAGGTGCTGAGGCCGGATACAGCCATGGAGGACGGGGGCTCGCTAGATACAGCTGCCGGCAGCAGCCTGCGTGTCACTCGCAAGACCCTGAGAGAGCCAGACCGCCAAGAGCTCAGCTCCCTGGGCTCCGACTCTGAAATCAATGGCTTCAGCAGGGAGTGGCGCACCGACCGGTACCTGTTTATAGTGGACAGGGCTGGACTGACTACCGGGCATTTCTAAGTAAACAATGGAAAACCAAATGGTTTTAAAGTATACTTTAAAACCATTTGTTTTGCTTTGTTTATTTAGAAGCACATGCAGGTCCCCAACTACAAAATCAGCCCCCACCACAGTGAAATCAGCCCCCAGCTTGGCAGCACACCAAAACGCCCAGTAGCCAGTCCAGCCCTGATAGTGGACAGCGAGAACCATGAGCAGAGGTGAGTGCGGAGAAGGGGCAGGGAAACAGTAGGAGCGAGAGTACAGATGGGAATAGAATACTGTGGTGAGAGGGTTTGAGGTGATGTGTGAGAGCCCACGAAAGGCAAGTGGGAACCTACCGACTTGACTTTGCTTGTGCAAGAGTGTGGCAGAGCAGAGACTTGTGTCGCTGAGGGGAAGTAGTGCAGTGGTGTATTGCGGCTCATGTTTTCTAGAGTACTGCGGAGGGAAATGTAGAGAACAAGAACAGCTGAGGAGTCTGCTGAGGAATGAAAAGTAGTGTGGGCGAGGTTACATGATGTTTATTGTCACCAGGTGCATCACATTCCAGGGCGGTGTTTAAGGATGATTGGCTTGCTCAATTCAAGTGAACCAGTACTACGATACCCAGAATGCATTTGATTGTTAAATGAAAGTACAGTGGTGGAAAACCGCGTCAATTTACATACAGCTAAGGCAGAAATGCAGCACATCCAGATCTGTCCCACGTAAAAGTAGGTGCACACTGACCAGCACCAGCTGCCAGCGAGGCTGCTCCCAAAGCAGAAAGAGCAATGACAACAAATCAGCAGACAGTCTAACGAATCATTCGCATAAGTTTCCCAGACAGTAATACTTGCGATTTAAATTTTAATTCTTCTTTATTGAATTTTTCTTCTAAAAAGCGATACAGCCACAACGTTTCGTTCCACAAACTTTTTCAGCGCACCAGTAAATTAATGTCAGAAGCAAAAAGCCCACCAAGGTGCAAAGTGTATATAGAGGATACAGCCTCTGGACGCTTTTGGGAATGTTTGCTTGATTTTATTTGATATATAAGATGCGGACGGACATCAAAATCCGTGACCCCCGCTTTTTGTGCCCGTGGAACATATATCATCAACTACAGAGTAGTACTGGGTTAGAGAAATACTGGATGAAGAGAGTGAGTTCTACTAGTGGGAAAGTGAATGCTTGGTTATTATTATTATTAAAATCTTATCTAGCGCAGAGCTACCCTCACAGTGTTTCCCGGCGCTTTAGTTACAGGTCAGGGTTTTGGAGAACACCACCAAATCAGAACATCCAAGTCTTCAGCTGCGTTCAAAAGACGGTCAATGGGGTGCAGCGTCTCGGGGTTCTGGAACCTCATTCCACAGCTTGGGCAGAGGTAAGAAAAGAACCGACCTTTCATGCGTGCTTGTTTGACTCTGGGGGCAGTGCACAGGGGCAAGTCACTTGAGCGCAGTGAACGGAGAGGCTGGGAGGGTCTCACCAGTTCATGAAGGTATAGCAGGCCCAGTCTTGCCCTAGCCATGTGCACGTAGCACTAAGCTTTAAATGAATCTGCTTCTCCACCGTGAGCCAGTGAAGCTCCCGGAGAAGGGCTGAAGCATTTTTTGGGAGTCAGTAGAGAAGCTTGGCAGCTGAGTTCTGGACTACTTGCAAATGTCTGATGAGGCCTTATCAGACCCCAGATAGAGGCTGTTGCTGTAGTCCAGTCTCAAAAGAATTAAGGCCTGGATGATTGTCCTTTGGGCTGAAAAGGGAGCTGACAAATTATTTTCCTGAGACATTTCAGGACACCAAAACAAGTTGTGGCAACCGTAGCCACCCGAGGCTTCACAAACAGCTTTCTGTCCAGCCAGAAGCTGGGGTTCTTTACCTTGGGGTCTGGCTCCGGAACCGCACCCAAGGTTTCAGGCCAGTACTGTGGTCCCTACAGCAAAGGGTTCCTTCCCAGCAACAGTACCTCAGTCTTCGCGCCTTTGAGCAAGTTGCTGTTCATCCATGTTGAGATCAAACCCAGGCAGGAGTTTAAAGACTCCGAGTTGTGGTCCTGCAAAGATGACAGGGAGAAGATGATTTGCATGCCATCTGCATATGAAAATAGAGTGAGGCCACAGCTCTCCACTAAGTCTGTAAGTGGACGAACAGAGATGCTAAATAACTTTAGACTTAAGGCTGATCGTTGAGGAATTCCAGGGGTAAGGGCATGCGATTTCGGAGAGGCACTGGCTGAGAAACCCTGGAAAGTGCGTTCTTTTAAAAAATATGTCATCCAAGACAAGGTTGTCCCTCGAAGACCCAGGTTGGTCAGTCGCTCTAGCAGATAATGCTGCCTTGTGCTGGGAAGAGAGTACTGAGAAATGAGAAGAAAAAGTCTGTAGAAGGAAAGAGAAAAGGTATTTTCAGTGGTTCTACCTGGTATGCAGATGTATGAACATTGAGTGCTCTGTGTGTGTGTGTTTGGTGTGTGGGAGAGTGAGGGAAGCGAGAACTAGTACATCAAATGACTTTTATGTGAAGCACCCTTATATTCATCTGGTGCAGGATCATTACATAATACTGTTAAATAATGGAAGTACCAGAAAGAAGGCAATTTACTGCACATGAGGTAGGCTTACCCTTTGCGTGAAAACAGGGGAAGTGTTTTGTGTGGCTATGGCTAGGTGAAAAGTACTTAAGGGTGTGACAGAATTAACCCTGGGCGGTGAACTACGCTATGCTCGCGGAGTTTGCGTCGTTTCGGTAACTTCGCGATTCGCGTAGAACGCGAAGTTACCGAGTACTACGCAATTTGCAATGTAGCGTAGCTGTTTTTCTTCTTTGCGCGCTCAATATGCGTTCTCGCGCGCGCGGTAACGACTTACCGTGATTCTGCGTTCGCCGACGCGATTTCCTATCTGTTCGCGGGCGCCACAAGATTTGGAATCCGGCCGCACGATCCCGCGAGAGTGTGCGAACGCGAACACGTCATTCGGACGCGCGATCTGACTTCCGGCGGCAGTGTTGGTAAGATCGCGATCCCGAACACGAAGAAACTACAATCTGGCGAAGAATATCTCTCGAGCATCATAAAACCTTCTCGAAAATGATTATTTTGCTCCAAAAAACTCCTCAGATTGTGATTCGGCTGTAGTTTTTGGTGCAAGGAGTCCTTTTCTTTTTTTACTTTTTTTTTTTCAAGAGGAAGGAAGTGCCCCTGAGTCTCCAACTTCCTGTTCCTGTCCAGCAGGCTCCTCCCAGTGCTTTGTCCATGTGCTGTTCACTTTCCTTTGGATTTGGAGCTGGAAGGATCACTTTTTGTGTCTGTCAGCTGCATCATATCATTGGATTGGATTTGAGGACTTTTGGATTTGAGATTTTACAAGTAAGTTAGAGAATTGGTGTACTTGTTTGTTTGATTGGGGCTTATTTGTACCTACATTTTTTTGGGATTTTCATCGTTTTTAAAATGTATTGTTGTGGCCTGGGTGGCCTGTAGTTTCAGTAGGGGCCTAGTTGTTTTTCTTTGATTGAAATTTCAGCCATTAGGCCCAGAGGTACCCATGGGTGCATGTTTCTGTGGTGTCTGTTGAATTTAAACATCATGTAGGGCATGGATGGCATTGGATTGAATTGCTAAATGTGGTTTTTGGGGTGTATTTCACTTTTTGGTTGTGTGTTAATAAATAAATACCTTTGTTGGATGTGTGTGGGTGCTTGTTGTGTAACTTTCCAACCTTTTGTAGCCCTGTGGATTTTCGTTTTTGCATTTTTGTATTAAAGCTGTGTTGTTTAGCAGGCCTCCTTTGTCTGGTCATATATAGGCCTGCTTGAGTTCATTGTTTTCCATGGCCTGTTGTGACTGTGAGTGACCATGTGGCTTGGGGCCATTTTGTGGTGGTAGTTTAGTAGTGTGCTGCTTTTTCCATATAGGCCTGCATGTCTTTTCTTTGTTCCCCTTGGCTTATGCTTGTTGTTGTTGTGGCCTGGCCATGTGGGTGGCGGCCATTTTATGAAGGCAGGCAGTGTGCTTTTGCCATAGGCTTGCATTGTCTGTCTTCCATTTCTTTTTGTTGTGGGTGGCTAGCGGCCATTTTGTGGAGCCATCCAGGCAGTGTGCTTTTGCCATAGGCCTGCATTCATTGTCTGTCTTCACTTTCTTGTTATTGTGGGTGGCCTGGCCATGTGGGTGGCGGCCATTTTGTGGAGCAAGGCAGTGTGCTTGCTTTTGCCATAGGCTTAAGCTTGTGGCCTAGTCTGCCAGTAGGCCCAGAGGTAGTCATCATGGGTGCATAAAAACTGTTTCTGTGTTGTCTGTTGAATTTTAACATCATTTATGGCATGGATGGCATTGGATTGAATTGCAAAATGTGGTTTTTGGGGTGGTATTTCAGTTTTTTGGTGTGTGTTAAATAAATAGGCCTTTTCAGCCAGTAGGTAACCCTGGGCGTTCAGCTCGCAGACTTTTGGCAACTCCGCACTGCACGACAACGCGGACTTACACTTTTTTTCTTCTTCGCGCGCTCAATATGCGTTTTCGCACGGGCGATAACGACTTTTTGTGAAGGTCGCGATGCCGAACACGCAGAATTTACAATCTGGCGAAGAATATCTCTCGAGCAGCATAAAACCTTCTAAAAAATGATGATTTTGTTCATTTTGCTCAAAAAACTCCCCAGGTTGTCATTTAGATGTAGTTTTGTGAGCAAGGAGTCATTTTTCTTTTTTTTACAATTTTTTTTAAAGAGGAAGGAAGTTCCCCAGAGTCTCCAACTTCCTGGTCCTGTCCTTTGTCTTCACTTTCTTGTTATTGTGGGTGGCCTGGCCATGTGGGTGGTGGCCATTTTGTGAAGCCAGGCATTGTGCTTTTGCCATAGGCCTGCATTGTCTGTCTTGTCTTCCTTTTCTTGTTGTTGTGGGTGGCCTGGCCATGTGGTGGTGGCCATTTTGTGGGCCCAGCCACTGTGCTTTTGCCATAGGCCTCCAAGCTTGTGGCCTAGTCTGCCAGTAGGCCCAGAGGTAGTCATCATGGGTGCAAAAAAACTGTTTGTGTTGTCTGTTGAATTTAAACATCATTTAGGGCATGGATGGCATTGGATTGAATTGTAAAATGTGGGTTTTTTTGGGGGGGTCTATTTCACTTTTTGGGTGTGTTAAATAAGTGCCTTTTTTGCGTGTGTATGTGTTGTTGTTGTGGTTGTTGTGTAACTTTCCAACCTGTTTTTAGCCATGTGGATTTTAGTTTTTGCATTAAAGCTGTGTGTGTTGTTTATCAGGCATCCTTTGTCTGGCCATATAGGCCTGCTTGAGTTCATTGTTTGCCGTGCCTTGTGCCTGTGAGTGACCATGTGGCTGGGGGCCATTATGTGGTGGTAGTTAGTAGTGTGCTGTTTTTGCCACATAGGCCTGCGTGTCTTTCCATTGTTCCTCTTGTCTTACTGCTTCCAAATCCATCCCCATTGCCAGCTGCAGCTCCCTGATGCTGCATCCATCCCTCGTGATGCACAAATTTAGGCCAAACAGGCTCCACTACATTTTTATTTTTGTTCTTTGCTATTCTTATTCTTCCTGAGTGTACACGACAGTACACCAGGAAAGCCCTGGCCTTGTTGTCAAAGTCTCATAAATGGCTACACTGTTGTTGTTCACTGTGTTTCTAAAATGTAATAATTGAGACAACCACACACTAAGTTATATATTATATTAGTTTGATGTGTGCTATCGTTTGACTGATGTTCTTCTGGCTTTTTTGCTTTTAGGTGCACAAAAGACTGAGGAGGAGGTGTGTCATCATTGCCCGTTGTACTGCCAGACAGACGTCCTGCTGCTGTACGCGACGTGACGTGTGACCTGACCAGACATCTCTGCAACTTGTGCAACTGAGTGCTGCTGACATCTGAAGAAGATGGGCCCAAAGAAAGCAGGTACCAGGTCCTCCAGTACCAAGAAAGTTGCTATTGAGAAGAAGGAACAGAAGAAGGAAGTGACACTTAAGTCTGGTGTGCCACCCAATACCTTTTTGGGAAACAAAAATTACGCCTGCAGCAGCGGTGTCTGGGGGGCAAGCTGGGGGCAGCACCTCCGCATCAGTGGGCCCAACCCACCAACCCAGGCCCAAGCACATGAGTGTGGAAGAGGTAGCCAGCCTAATGGTGGAAACCAGTGATGCTGAGCCTGAGATAAACTTATCGCTATCTCAAAGTAGTACCCAATCAACGCAGGAGGAAACACAGCAGATAAGTGGTCAACAACAACAGCCGCAACCACCGCCCGCAATAGTAGTTGTTGTTCCTCCCGAAGTAGGGGCAGTTCAGGAAATTGAGCCTCATGCAGATGTAGAAGAAGAGGAAGCCACTCATTCAGAAGATCCATTGTCTTCCAAATCCCCAGCAAGGAAAAGGAGGGTTAGTCCATCAAGTTCTTTGCTAAGCCCCCCTTCTGATGATCTAGATGCCACTTGGAAGCCATAAACTGAGTCTGAGAGGGAGACACTTTCCAAGACCAGGCTAGGGAAAAGGAAGGTTCCAGAAAGCCTTACACTTATGGAGGTCGATGTAGAACAGCAGGATGATGATGATGAGCCAGTCATCACGAACATCACTCCCGGCCCGTGGAGATGGAGACCAACATTATTACCCTATCCAAAATCGCTGCGAGGGATGTAGCACGCATACCTCCAACACAGGTAACACCAACACGACCTACAGCTTCCATATTTGCATTAGCAAAGGCCCGGCAGCGACCTACATCCAGCACAACCACCACCTCAGTAGAAGTAGGTAGTGGTACAGCACAGAGTCAAATTCAACCCACACCCTCCAGTTCATCCCGCATTGGTAGTGGCACCTCCGGCAGGAGGCAAAAGTTAAGTACCCAGTTTGGGACTTCTTTCCGGTTAGCTAAAAGGAGGAGAACATTGCTATTTGCTCCATTTGTAATACCTCTGTTAGTCGGGGTAAGCTTGGTACAAACTATGGTACCGGAGGCCAAATAACCCATCTGAAAAAACACCACTTGATCAGCTGGGAGGACCACCTTCGTGGCATAAAAACTGCAACCATTGGTGTTGGTGGGGATAAACGAGTAGAAGATCCGATCACGGTGGAAGAGGAAGGACAGGGAGACATTCTCTCTGGTAGTGGTACACAAAGTTGCCCTGTCCCCAGCAGTACAGTGTTATCGTCGCCCACATCTTCAGCAACATCTCAGTGGCACAAGAGTAAGAGTCAGCTTGAGACAGCAAGGAGTACCGCAATGAAAAAAAGTGCGTCATTGAGCCTAAGAGAAAGGAAAACCATGCAGCCTACCATTATCAGCATGTTTGGGGGGGAGGGGCAGTACGAACGCAACCACCCAATAGCATGTTTGTACAATGCGAAGCTGGCTAAAATGTTAGCACTGGACCTTCTCCCTTTTTCTTTTGTTGAAGGGGTGGGTTTTCTGGAATTTGTGACAGCCATCTGCCCAAAATGGCAGGTTCCCAGCCGCTACTATTTTGCCAGAGTTGCTGTTCCAGCACTACATCACGACGTGCTGGAATTGCTTGGAAAAGCCTTGAAGCAGAGTGCTGTTCAGAGTTTCCACCTGACAACAGACATGTGGACCAGTTGCCAAGCCACTGATTACATGTGCATCACTGCACACTGGATCTCTTTTGTGGGGGTTAGAGAACAGATATCTGCTGGTGTTGACGCTGCTGAGATTTTTCATGCCACTCGCAAACATGCAACTGTAGCCATGTTTGCCATGGAGAAATCTCATACTGCTGCAAACATTTTGGATGAGTTTAACAGCAAGGTCTTTGAGTGGCTGCACCCAAGAGGGCTTAACATTGGTTTTGTTGCCACGGACAATGGCAGTAATGTAGTTAGGTCCATGAAAGATGGTCGCTATTTCAGGATCCCGTGTTTGGCACACTGCATTAACATTGTTGTTCAAGACTTTCTGAAAAATGAATACAAAGTCAGCAACTTACTGGCTACCTGCAGAAGAATATGCACACATTTCAGCCATTCTTTTAAAGCCCGGAAGCAGCTGAGGGTCATTCAACGTGAGCATAAAATGCCAGTCAAAGCACTCATCCAGGGGGGCGTGGCTTGCCGAGCTGCGAAATGGTCGCCAGCTAGGTGAGCTCCGCCGGCCGAGAAAACATCCTGGAAACAATCCGCATATCTGGCGGGCACTTGCGGTGCCCAACTACCCCAACGGAGAGCCGAAGGTGTGCTGCATGCCATGCACCAACGCTAGTGAAGATTCGGCGGTGAAAGGGCGAGTCCCGTCGCCCAGCGGGCTGGAGCTGCCGAGGGGCGGAGTGTGAAGGAGACGACTGCGGCGAGAATCGAGGCCGCGGCGCCACGCCTGTAGTAGGCCCGTCTACCGGCTGCAACCTGCACATCTACCCGCGACTCCGGGGCCGAACTATCTGCACTAACGCCGACGTCGGAGGACCAGGGGCACATACATCGGGGCGCAGCCGCCTGGAGCCTCGCGGCTGAGAGACGCACTGCCGGTAAGCGATCGACGTGGGAAAAGGGGGCCCCTCGGAGCCTGCGGGTCATCAATATAGACTTAAGACGGGGCTGGCAATATCGGAGAAGGAGGCACCACTGTGAGGGAGATACCCGGCGCCTACGCCACACCATCGCTACAGCGGGAGAGCGCCTTGGTCCGCGGCGCGAGATGAGTTGGGCAGAGCGGTGTGGGGCCCGCTCCCTCGGTGGGTGCCGCGCCGGAGCTGGCGGACCGCTGGCGCTGCTGGACTTAGCGCCCGGGCGGATGAGGCCGCTCTGGAGCGCGGCGCTCCCTCCTATCAGCCTCAGCCTGCATATATTTCACCCTAGATACCTGCCATTCCGGCCTAGAGGGCCCAGTTCGTGCTGGCGGCTCCTCTCCGGCTCCACGAGGTGATCGGCGTGGGGACGGCGGTGGTGCCTCGGTGAAGCTTGTGGGGCTCTGCGCGTCGAGAGCGCGGCGACCCCTGCTGGCCCATACTGTTGTGCCACTGGGGAATAGACCAAGGCTGGTGCTGTCCCTGCTGGGTGGCGGGGCTCTTTGTGGATCCCGATATAATTGGAGTTACCCGCCTGGCTGGAGGCCCTTGGCACGGCGCAACAGCTTCAGACACAGGTGGCACCATGGGTAAGCAGGACGCAAAACAGACGAAACTAACGTTCGATCAACGACGGACCACAAGACTTACCGAATGTAGGAGAGTAGGATCTGCTTCACAGGGGTACCCCCACTTTTTGCTGATACTTCACTGGTTTTCGACATTAGTCTGGCTGGGGCCCTGCTATTCAGAACCCCAGCCTAGCTGTTTCCTCTTTAAAAGGGTCTCCATGTGCCTTAGGCACATCACTGATTGGGATCTGGAGTGCCCTTGTAAGTCCCTAGTATATGGTATACTACGTACCAAGGGCATAGGTACCTCAGAGGCCTGCCAGGGGCTGCAGCATATATTATGCCACCCCTGGTAGGCCATCCAAACTGACACCACAGGTCTGCTACTGCAGCCTGGGTAAGGTGGTGCATGCACCCCTTGCTGTGGTATAGGTTACCTATATCACTAAATGCATACACACATATAAACCTATAAGTCACTCCTAAGGCAGGCCTTATCAATCCTAAAGGCAGAGTGCATGGTTCCTATGTGAGAGGGTGCCCCTGCATGAGCAGGGCCCCTCTGCAGCGTTCGGAGATCATCTCTGATGCTGTTTGTAGTGCAGCCTGACCATATACTCTTAAACGCATTATATCCTCGCGGTAAAATGCTAACTATGGAATGGCTGCACCGAAACATGTCGTGTTTGGTGTCAAACATCTTGGAATACTACCCCCCCGCCAATCCTGGCGGCGGGGGTAGCATTCCACCCTTCTAGAGGGAAAGGCATGTTAACTCTGACGAGTCCTGTAACTTCTTTCCAGAGCCCTGGCATCACAAAATGGATGCTGCTGCCACAGACACGAGTCTGGCCTCCTGCTGCTGGACGAAACTCCGGCAGGGGAGGCCTGGACAATAGGTTTCCTGTCCCAGGGAGGTGTGACCACCTCCCCAGACAGGACAATGTGTATTGGGGCTGGGCGGGAGCACTTTCGGGTGCTTTGAAGTCCTGCACTGGGGGCACATTTGGTGTCCCTGTGCATACCCCAGTTCAAACCGGATCAGGGGCTTGCAGCCCCTGCTTTGGCGCGAACTGGACAAAGGGAAAGGGGTGTAGCCACCCCTCTGCCCTGACCCACCCATAGGTGGGGCCACAGAGTAGTCCATCCCCTATTTTTAGAATAAAGGTAGGAACCCAGTCCTTAGGACTTTAGATTATACCTGGACGAAACTCTGACACGGAATCCTGGACCTTCGACGCTCTACGACAAGATTAGAGGACTGAAGAATCTCCCTTGGGGTCAAGGAGTGACTCCCCTGCTTGGCAGGCACCAAAGAAGCATCTGTCCGGTTCGCATCACTGAAGCTCCCGTCGGACGCCGAAGTCATCGCATCACCAGAGGCGGATTCTCAGACTTCCCCGAGGCTACCCTGAGTCCCCAGCAAAGCTGAGGCCCGTGGCTATCGTGGGTGACTTGAGACCATGACCCCTGGACACCGAGCACATTTGCAAGTGCACCATCTTCTGGGTCTCCCAAGAAGTCGTGCTTTGGGCTCCGAGTAGCCCTAGCCTCCAGCACCACCTGCACCGAAGATCACTGGCCCCCACTCCACGAGTGTCCTGTAAGCCAGCTCCACGTGCGGCGTCACGAGGCTCCTTCGCGGTCGCTAGCCCGTTGGCTAGTAGCCCTTAACGAAGGCCAATCTGTTCTTTACTTGGCAGTCTAGTTACTCCAGGCCTGCCCTCACTTACCCTCGCTGGGTGAGTTCCCCAGACCTTGCTGGTCTGCATCATCAACGATCTACATCTTACTCGAGACTTGCCGTTGCCAAGGCTTGTTGGGTCCAATCTGGTCGCCGACACCTCTGCACTCGACAGACATCGAGCAACAGCCTGAATCCTGCTCCTGGTCGCCGACAACGCCTCCCGGACCTCGTGGCTGAAGAGTCAAGACGACCGTCACCGAATCTGAAGCACTCGACATCGGTGGGCATCTGTCCATCGCCTCCCTGGTCACTGGCTAGTGACCCAGACTCTGTCCCCTCTGCTTTCAGGTTCTTCAGAACTCCGATCCACTCTTGGATCCACCCGGACACTTTTCTCCTGGTCGCCAGCAGCACTTTGCAGCAGATCGCCATAAGAAACGACGACGAAACCCGACCCCGAAAGGCACCTATGCACCCGGCTTCCCTGGGTGAGGTAACACGAGTACTCCGGTGCTCCCGTGGGTAGAGACTCTTCAAAGTCCTAGATCTCAAAGGGTTTTGTCCTAGTCCTCTTTAAAGTGTCCCTTTCCTCCATTTTCCCGATCCCGACTTTCTCCATAGAAGTTAACGGCGTATCGCGGTTGTGTATTTACACTGCACGCGTCTCCCGTGGGTCCTCTGTGTCACTACCTTGGGTGGTTCCTTGTGGTCCAAGCACTTCTAGAGGCTCTAGGCCTAGTGTCTAGTTCAGTCGTGGTTCGCATACCACTTTATTGGTATATGGTTTGGTACGCCCCTAGGGCCCAAACGTGTATTTGTGCTATTACTGTGATTTAAGATCTTATAACCTATGTACTTCGAACTCTAGCCTCATAAAGAGACTAGAGGGGTGTGTTTAGTAATAAATACATATATTTTGAATATATACCTGGTGTGGTGCTCTTTCATTTGATCACTCAAGAGATTATAGACTGGTAAAACAAGCTGCTTTACATTCCTTCAAGACTTAGCCTGAAGGCTGCTCTCCACAGCTACCACTAGGATAGCTTTCAATAAGGTTGTCTTTAACCTACCTACCATAAGAGTCGATTTGGACTGGTGCAAGGTGCCCACTATAATTAGTGGACAGCATATGCCAGGCCAACTTCTCACATTGGTGTGCAGCGTGTGGGATTCCAGCTTGCTATTGTTTTACCAGATAATCTCAATTGAATTGATCAACTGAAAACCACTAAAGGTACCTAAGGTACATATAATTTAAGCTTAGAATATCAGTAAGTTCTACTGAACTTAGAGTTGTGTGTTAAGGGATAGCACAACCCTTTCTACAACTCAAGAGAGTTTAGTAGGCCACACTAGAGTAGGTAGTGCATACACCACACCACACTAGTAATGTCTTTAAAAGCAGGATCTAGAGATGCCCTGCAGGAAGCCATTGAGCTTCCCCCTCCAAGTATGACACACTCCCATTCTTGGAACTGAGAGCTTTGTGTAACGTGAGGAAATTAAGGACAGGCCAAAGTCCCACCACCCAACACCTCCAAGAGATGTTGGTGGCTTATGATCTTAGTAAGTCCTCAGAGACTGAAGGGGTAGGAGCAGAGGGTGGGCCAGCAGATGAGGAAGGGGCCAGGGGTACCACTACCCCCAGCCCCCCTCTGAAACTGACCAGGAGGGTGACAATGACCCTGACCTGGAAAACCCAATCCCTTCTGGGGAAGATGAAGATGAGGATCTAGAGAACCACACCTTTGTCCCCCCAGGAAGGATTATGAGTGTGCTCAGAAAGTCTAGGTCTCCTTCTCAGGAGTCTAACCACTCTGGCACCTCAATAGGGAGCTCTGTTTCTTCTCACAGGAGGGAATCCTCTCATGAGAGAAGAAAGAGACTGGTCCAGTATGAGGAAACTCAACTGGAGATCAGGAAGAAGCAATTGGCTTTAGATAGAGAATCCCTAGATCTCCTTAAAGAGAGAAGAAAGTTGGGACTAGAGTCCCATGGTGGCAGCCATATCCCTAGAGATAGGGAAAGGTCCTATGACCATAGGAACCTGAGCAAGATTGTCCCTCCCTACCAGAGTGGGGATGATATCCACAAATGGATAACTGCTTTAGAGAGGGCCTGTAAAGTACAGAAGGTCCCTCAGGAGCAGTGGGCAGCAATCTTGTGGCTCTCCTTTGCTGACAAAGGTAGAGACAAGCTCCTCACTGTTAGAGAGGAGGATGCTGACAATTACAAGGTCTTGAAGAGTGCTCTTATTGATGGGTTTGGCCTAACCACTGAACAGTACAGGTTGAAGTTCAGAGACACCCAAAAAGCACAGACTCAAGACTGGGTAGACTATGTGGATTGTTCTGCCAAGGCTCTGGAAGGCTGGTTGATGGGCAGTAAGGTGTGTGACTTCTCAGGATTGTATAATCTGATAATGAGGGAGCAGATTCTTAATAACTGTCAAAACCAGCTGTTGCATCAGTACCTGGTTGACTCTGATCTGACCTCTCCCCAAGAATTGGGAAAGAAGGCAGACAAATGGGTCAGAACCAGGGTGAAGCAGAAGGTACAGAACCAAGGTGGGGAAACCAAGAAGCAAGATGCTAAGAACTCTGACAAGGGTGGGGAGAAGGGTAAAGATCAAAAGTCTTCATCAGGCCCCCAAAAATCTTCTTCTGGTGGGGATTCCCAGTCTACCAAGGGTAAAGGCCAAAGAAAACCATGGTGCAAGGTCTGTAAGCAAAAGACCCACTGGACCAGTGATTGCACCAAGTCCAAAGACTCCAGTCCAGCATCCACCAATGCCCCTAAGGCACCTGTTCCCCCTAGTACAGTTGGTGGAAGTGCTCCAGCAAAGGGTTTAGTAGGGTTCACCCTGGGAACTGAGTTGGGCTCTGACTTAGTCAGGGAACTGACTCAGGCTGTGTTAGTCTGTGATGGAGGCATGGATGTGACCTCCACTGTGAGTCCCAGTAATCTGGGCAAGTACAGACAACAGCCTTTAATCAATGGACGAGAGGCTTTGGCATTTAGGGACACAGGGGCAAGTGTCACAATGGTGACACAAGACCTTGTGCTACCTGGGCAAGTTATACTTGGTGAGATGTACCAAGTGACCAATGCTAGCAATGTCAGAACAGACCATACTCTGGCAGTTGTTAACTTCTCCTGGGGAGGGGTAACTGGCCTTAAGAAGGTTGTGGTAAGTGCAAACCTACCAGTCGAATGCTTGCTTGGCAATGACTTAGAAACTTCTGCTTGGGCAGAAGTGGAGCTCAGGACCCATGCAGAAATGCTGGGGATCCCTGCAGATGTGTTTGCTGTGACCAGGTCACAAGCTAAACTGTCTAAAACTGAACAGGCCTTGGATTCTGGAAGAATGGACCAAGTGCCTTCCAAGAGGAGGAGTAGTAGGGTTAAGGCAGTGCCTTCCCCCTTGGCTCAGGAGGGAGATCAGTCCCTTGAGGGGGATGATCTCAGCCCTGAAGAAGGAACTGTCCCAGAGGAACTTGAACCTGAACAGGTTGAGTTCTTGGGGACAGGGGGACCTTCTAGGGCAGATCTGAGCCAGGAGCAGCAGAGCTGCCCCTCCCTTGAACCCCTCAGACAGCAAGCTGCTGCTGAGGCTGCTGGGAAAGCTAGTGGTCCCCATACAGTGTATTGGGATGATGGACTCCTGTACTCAGAGAGTAGAGACCCCAAGCCTGGTGCTACCAGGAGGTTGGTAATACCTTTGAAGTTCAGGGGCTTCCTATTGACCCTAGCCCTAGATATTCCCTTAGCAGGACACCTGGGCCAGAACAAGACTTGGGACAGAATTGTCCCTCACTTTCACTGGCCCCACATGTCTGAAGACAGTAAGGAGTTTTGTCGCTCCTGTGTAACCTGCCAAGCCAGTGGCAAAGCAGGTGGCACTACAAAGGCCCCCTGATACCACTACCTGTGGTGGGGGTGCCCTTTGAGAGGGTAGGGATTGACATTGTTGGTCCCATGGATCCCCAAACAGCCTCTGGGCACAGGTTTATCCTGGTGGTAGTGGATCATGCCACCAGGTACCCAGAAGCTATTCCCCTTAGGACCACTACAGCACCTGTGGTGGCAAGGGCCCTCCTGGGAATTTTCTCAAGAGTGGGCTTTCCTAAGGAGGTGGTATCAGACAGGGGTGCAAACTTCATGTCTGGTTACTTAAAAGCAATGTGGAAGGAGTGTGGAGTTACTTATAAGTTCACCACACCCTATCACCCACAATGCAATGGTTTAGTTGAGAGATTCAACAAAACCTTGAAGGGCATGATTAAAGGGCTCCCAGAAAAGCTTAGGCGTAGATGGGACATACTCTTGCCCTGCCTTTTATTCGCATATAGGGAGGTGCCTCAGAAGGGGTTGGTTACAGCCCTTTTGAACTTCTGTTTGGCCACCCTGTGAGGGGTCCACTGTGCTTGGTGAAGGAAGGATGGGAGTTACCTCTCAAGCCCCCAAAGCAAGATATAGTGGACTATGTACTTGGTCTCCGCTCCAGGATGGCTGAGTACATGAAAAAGGCAACCAAAAACCTTGAGGCTAGCCAGGAACTTCAAAAGGCCTGGCATGACCAAAGGCTGTTCTGACTGTTTACCAGCCAGGACAGAAGGTGTGGGTGTTGGAGCCAGTGGCCCCAGCAGCTCTCCAAGACAAATGGAGTGGACCCCACACTATTGTTGAGCAGAAGGGTGAGGTCACTTACTTAGTAGACCTGGGAACACCCAGGAGTCCCCAAAGGGTTCTCCATGTCAACAGACTTAAGCCATATGTGGACAGGGCAGACATGGGCTTGCTCATGGCTACTGATGAAGGGCAGGAGGAAGAGAGTGACCCACTCCCTGACCTGCTCTCACAGAACCCTGACGATGGGTCAGTTGATGGTGTAGCCTTGTCAGGCAGCCTCACTACCCAGCAACAAACTGATTGCAGGCAAGTCCTCAATCAGTTTAGACATATGTTTTCACTGACACCCAGTCAGACCACCTGGTGCACTCATGAAGTGGACACTGGGGACAGTCTGCCTATTAAAAACAAGATTTATAGGCAACCTGACCATGTCAGGGACTGTATCAGGACTGAAGTCCAGAAGATGTTGGAATTGGGAGTGATTGAGCCCTCAGATAGCCCTTGGGCTAGTCCAGTAGTCCTAGTACCTAAACCTCACACCAGTGGTGGGAAAAGAGAGATGAGGTTTTGTGTAGACTACAGGGGCCTCAATGCAGTCACCAGGACTGATGCCCATCCAATACCAAGGGCAGATGAGCTCATAGATACTTTGGCCTCTGCCAAATATCTCAGCACATTTGACCTAACAGCTGGCTACTGGCAGATCAGACTAGCTGATGCTGCAAAGCCCAAAACAGCATTTTCAACCCCTAGTGGGCATTATCAATTTGTGGTGATGCCCTTTGGTCTGAAAAATGCACCTGCCACTTTCCAGAGGTTGGTGAACACAGTTCTCACAGGACTGGAAGCCTATAGTGCAGCTTATCTAGATGATATTGCTGTCTTTAGCTCCACCTGGGAGGATCACCTGGTCCACCTCAGGAATGTTTTACAGGCCCTGCAAAAGGCAGGCCTGACTATCAAGGCCACTAAGTGCCAGATAGGGCAGAGTCAGGTTGTGTACCTGGGCCACCTTGTGGGTGGAGGCCAGGTTCAACCTTTGCAGAGCAAGATCCAGACCATCATGGACTGGACTGCTCCCACTACCCAGACTCAGGTGAGAGCCTTCTTAGGCCTGACTGGGTACTATAGGAGATTTGTCAAGGGGTATGGATCAATAGTGACACCCTTGAATGACTTAACTTCTAAGAAAATGCCCAAAAAGGTTCAGTGGACAGTTAGCTGTCAAAAGGCATTTGATGACCTCAAGCAGGCCATGTGCACTGCTCCAATTCTGCAGAGTCCTGATTACTCCAAGAAGTTCATTGTTCAAACAGATGCATCTGAATTGGGGGTAGGGGCTGTACTGTCACAATTGAATGAAGAAGGTCAGGATCAGCCAGTAGCTTTTATTAGCAGAAGGCTGACCCCTAGAGAGAAACGTTGGTCAGCCATAGAGAGGGAGGCCTTTGCTGTGGTCTGGGCTCTGAAGAAGTTGAGGCCATACTTGTTTGGTACACACTTCCTGGTTCAGACAGACCATAAGCCCCTCTTATGGCTAAAACAAATGAAGGGTGAAAACCCCAAACTGCTTAGGTGGTCCATTTCCCTACAGGGGATGGACTTTACAGTGGAACATAGGCCTGGGAGTAACCATGCGAATGCAGATGGACTCTCTAGGTATTTCCACTTAGAACATGAAGACTTAACTGGGCAAGGTTAGTTTAATGTCCCTACGTTTGGGGGGGGTTGTGTAGGAGAGTAGGATCTGCTTCACAGGGGTACCCCCACTTTTTGCTGATACTTCACTGGTTTTCGACATTAGTCTGGCTGGGGCCCTGCTATTCAGAACCCCAGCCTAGCTGTTTCCTCTTTAAAAGGGTCTCCATGTGCCTTAGGCACATCACTGATTGGGATCTGGAGTGCCCTTGTAAGTCCCTAGTATATGGTATACTATGTACCAAGGGCATAGGTACCTCAGAGGCCTGCCAGGGGCTGCAGCATATATTATGCCACCCCTGGTAGGCCATCCAAACTGACACCACAGGTCTGCTACTGCAGCCTGGGTAAGGTGGTGCATGCACCCCTTGCTGTGGTATAGGTTACCTATATCACTAAATGCATACACACATATAAACCTATAAGTCACTCCTAAGGCAGGCCTTATCAATCCTAAAGGCAGAGTGCATGGTTCCTATGTGAGAGGGTGCCCCTGCATGAGCAGGGCCCCTCTGCAGCGTTCGGAGACCATCTCTGATGCTGTTTGTAGTGCAGCCTGACCATATACTCTTAAACGCATTATATCCTCGCGGTAAAATGCTAACTATGGAATGGCTGCACCGAAACATGTCGTGTTTGGTGTCAAACATCTTGGAATACTACCCCCCGCCAATTCTGGCGGCGGGGGTAGCATTCCACCCTTCTAGAGGGAAAGGCATGTTAACTCTGACGAGTCCGGTAACTTCTTTCCAGAGCCCTGGCATCACAAAATGGATGCTGCTGCCACAGACACGAGTCTGGCCTCCTGCTGCTGGACGAAACTCCGGCAGGGGAGGCCTGGACAATAGGTTTCCTGTCCCAGGGAGGTGTGACCACCTCCCCAGACAGGACAATGTGTATTGGGGCTGGGCGGGAGCACTTTCGGGTGCTTTGAAGTCCTGCACTGGGGGCACATTTGGTGTCCCTGTGCATACCCCAGTTCAAACCGGATCAGGGGCTTGCAGCCCCTGCTTTGGCGTGAACTGGACAAAGGGAAAGGGGTGTAGCCACCCCTCTGCCCTGACCCACCCATAGGTGGGGCCACAGAGTAGTCCATCCCCTATTTTTAGAATAAAGGTAGGAACCCAGTCCTTAGGACTTTAGATTATACCTGGACGAAACTCTGACACGGAATCCTGGACCTTCGACGCTCTACGACAAGATTAGAGGACTGAAGAATCTCCCTTGGGGTCAAGGAGTGACTCCCCTGCTTGGCAGGCACCAAAGAAGCATCTGTCCGGTTCGCATCACTGAAGCTCCCGTCGGACGCCGAAGTCATCGCATCACCAGAGGTGGATTCTCAGACTTCCCCGAGGCTACCCTGAGTCCCCAGCAAAGCTGAGGCCCGTGGCTATCGTGGGTGACTTGAGACCGTGACCCCTGGACACCGAGCACATTTGCAAGTGCACCATCTTCTGGGTCTCCCAAGAAGTCGTGCTTTGGGCTCCGAGTAGCCCTAGCCTCCAGCACCACCTGCACCGAAGATCACTGGCCCCCACTCCACGAGTGTCCTGTAAGCCAGCTCCACGTGCGGCGTCACGAGGCTCCTTCGCGGTCGCTAGCCCGTTGGCTAGTAGCCCTTAACGAAGGCCAATCTGTTCTTTACTTGGCAGTCTGGTTGCTCCAGGCCTGCCCTCACTTACCCTCGCTGGGTGAGTTCCCCAGACCTTGCTGGTCTGCATCATCGACGATCTACATCTTACTCGAGACTTGCCGTTGCCAAGGCTTGTTGGGTCCAATCTGGTCGCCGACACCTCTGCACTCGACAGACATCGAGCAACAGCCCGAATCCTGCTCCTGGTCGCCGACAACGCCTCCCGGACCTCGTGGCTGAAGAGTCAAGACGACCGTCACCGAATCTGAAGCACTCGACATCGGTGGGCATCTGTCCATCGCCTCCCTGGTCACTGGCTAGTGACCCAGACTCTGTCCCCTCTGCTTTCAGGTTCTTCAGAACTCCGATCCACTCTTGGATCCACCCGGACACTTTTCTCCTGGTCGCCAGCAGCACTTTGCAGCAGATCGCCATAAGAACCGACGACGAAACCCGACCCCGAAAGGCACCTATGCACCCGGCTTCCCTGGGTGAGGTAACACGAGTACTCCGGTGCTCCCGTGGGTAGAGACTCTTCAAAGTCCTAGATCTCAAAGGGTTTTGTCCTAGTCCTCTTTAAAGTGTCCCTTTCCTCTATTTTCCCGATCCCGACTTTCTCCATAGAAGTTAACGGCGTATCGCGGTTGTGTATTTACACTGCACGCGTCTCCCGTGGGTCCCCTGTGTCACTACCTTGGGTGGTTCCTTGTGGTCCAAGCACTTCTAGAGGCTCTAGGCCTAGTGTCTAGTTCAGTCGTGGTTCGCATACCACTTTATTGGTATATGGTTTGGTACGCCCCTAGGGCCCAAACGTGTATTTGTGCTATTACTGTGATTTAAGATCTTATAACCTATGTACTTCGAACTCTAGCCTCATAAAGAGACTAGAGGGGTGTGTTTAGTAATAAATACATATATTTTGAATATATACCTGGTGTGGTGCTCTTTCATTTGATCACTCAAGAGATTATAGACTGGTAAAACAAGCTGCTTTACATTCCTTCAAGACTTAGCCTGAAGGCTGCTCTCCACAGCTACCACTAGGATAGCTTTCAATAAGGTTGTCTTTAACCTACCTACCATAAGAGTCGATTTGGACGGGTGCAAGGTGCCCACTATAATTAGTGGACAGCATATGCCAGGCCAACTTCTCACACCGAACAAGACTCGGAGACTGGCCAAGAACGTCCCCCAGATCAAAACACGGAGGACCAGGGGGAGGACTTACGGACCCTAATGTTGGAAATGAGGTCCAGTCTCCGTAACATCGACACCAAACTTGATACGCTGACCACCCAGCTGGACGCAGTTAAATCTCAGGTGGGGACGCATGAAACTAGATTGGATGTGATCGAAAACCGAGTATCGGACCTTCATGAGTTCCAGGTGGAGACGAAGGAGCATCTCCTCCAAATGGACAAGGTGTTGGGTATAATACGCGCCAAAAATGAAGACTTGGAGGCCAGGTCCCGTCGCAATAATCTCCGCGTCACGGGAGTCCCGGACACGACAGCGATTGCAAAGATGGAGACCTACGTAGCAGATATGCTCCATGAACTGTTTGACCCACATCTTTCTCAGGTCTTTGCCGTTGAGAGAGCACATCGAGCTCTGGGACCCAAGACGCCTGTCGGAGCTACACCCCGACCCATTCTGGCAAAGATCCTTAACTATCAGGATCGGGACAACGTCCTGCGCCTAGCCCGAGTGAAAGGGACAATCACGTATGGAGGTAACACAATTTCTTTTTACCCAGATTTTACTCCAGCGGTGCAGGCGGCGAGGAGGGAGTTCCTTCCGGCGAAGCGGCTCCTCCTGCAAGCCCAAATCCCATATGCGCTTCTGTATCCCGCCAAGCTGAAGGTTACACATGATGGGTCCGCTCACTTTTTCACGGACTCTAAATCCGCCCTTAAATTTGCTAAACATGTCGGTGGGAAAGCATCCAGACAGCGTCCAAAGGGGTCGGCCACTGAAGAGAACACTTTGAGCGATAACGATTGAAACAGACTGTGGTCACGGGGTTTTATTGGTTCGAAATCTAAGACACTATGTTGACATGGTTTGGTTTGTACTGGTTGTTTTCAGGAGAAGGTGGGATTACTAGTAGCATGAGACAACAAGTTAACATTTGGCGACAAGGCTCTAACTGTTCTTTATTGATGTATGTGCCGAGTACACATACGCAGTGTACTGCGGTTGGCTGGGCCGAATCCAAGGGTTATGGCTAAAAAAGTACACAAGATAGCTGCACACACGCTGTATGGTTTTCTCCACACTCGGGTGTTTGGGTTTCATTATTGGAAGTTGGCGAGCAAGGCCCGCCGAAAGTTTCTCGGCCACCCTGAGTGATCGGGGGAGTATGCCGGCACTACTACGCCCCCGGGGGAGAGTTCCCACTGGTAGTTGTAGTCGTTTTGATGTTTGGGATGGGTATTCTGCAACCTGATTGGGGGGTTGGAGTGGGAGGCGGGCGGGGGGGGGGATTGTTCTGTTGTGGGCCAGATCGCTTCTTTTTGATCATCATAATTACTGTCATGTGCAAATGTATATGCTATTATGTCTCGCTCCTATTGATTCGGCACCTGGTATAGAAATAGCCGCCTCATGACTCATTTAAAAGTTCTAACCTGGAACATTCGTGGGTTGAACGACGGTCGGAAGGCCAGACTGGTGCACTCCTACCTACTTAGACACCAAGTAGATATTTGCATGCTGCAAGAAACACACCTTAGTCTCCCCTCTTCCCCTAGGTTGAATCATAGCAGATGGGGATCGGTCTATTCAGCTGTTTATTCAAATTATTCTAGAGGGGTTGCTGTAGGAAGGTGGAATCTGACTATATGGTTGCCCCCACTTTATTTTATGGTGTTTTGCTGGTTTATGACTTAGTTGGACTGGGATCCTGCTATTCAGGGCCCCAGTCTATCTGCTTTCTCTGTAAAATGGTTTCCATGTGCCTTAGGCACATCTCTGATTGGGATCTGGAGTGCCCTTGTAAGTCCCTAGTATATGGTATACTATGTACCAAGGGCATAGGTACCTCAGAGGCCTGCCAGGGGCTGCAGCATGTATTATGCCACCCCTTGAAGGCCATCCAAACTGACACCACAGGTCTGCTACTGCAGCCTGGGTAAGGTGGTGCATGCACCCCTTACTGTGATATAGGTTACCTATATCACGAAATACATACACACATATAAACCTATAAATCACTCCTAAGGCCGGCCTTATCAATCCTAAAGGCAGAGTGCGTGGTTCCTATGTGAGAGGGTGCCCCTGCGTGAGCAGGGCCCCTCTGCAGCGTTCGGAGACCATCTCTGATGCTGTTTGTAGTGCAGCCTGACCATATACTCTTAAGCGCATTATATCCTCGCGGTAAAATGCTAACTTTGGAATGGCTGCACCTAAACATGTCGTGTTTGGTGTCAAACATCTTGGAATACTACCCCCCGCCAATCCTGGCGGCGGGGGTAGCATTCCACCCTTCTAGAGGGAAAGACATGTTAACTCTGGCTTACCCGGTAACTTCTTTCTGAAGCCCTGGCATCACAAAATGGATGCTGCTGCCACAGACACAAGTCTGGCCTCCTGCTGCTGGACGAAACTCCGGCAGGGGAGGCCTGGACAATAGGTTTCCTGTTGCAGGGAGGTGTGACCACCTCCCCAGACAGGATAATGTGTATTGGGGCTGGGTGGGTGCACTCTTAGAGTGCTTTGAAGTCCTGCACTGGGGGAGCAAAAGGCTCCTCTGTGCATATGCCAGTTCAAACCAGCTCAGGGGCTACCTGCCCCTGCTCTGGCGCGAAACTGGACAAAGGGAAGTGGGTGTAGCCACCCCTCCCTTGACCCTCCCATAGGTGGGGTCATAGAGTTAGTCCCTCCCTGTTTTACTGGTTAAAATGGGGAACCCTTGCCACAGCAAGATTAGATTATACCTGGACGAAACTCTGACACTGAATCCTGGACCTTCGACGCTCTACGACAAGATTAGAGGACTGAAGAATCTCCCTTGGGGTCAAGGAGTGACTCCCCTGCTTGGCAGGCACCAAAGAAGCATCTGTCCGGTTCGCATCACTGAAGCTCCCGTCGGACGCCGAAGTCATCACATCACCAGAGGTGGATTCTCAGACTTCCCCGAGGCTACCCTGAGTCCCCAGCAAAGCTGAGGCCCGTGGCTATCGTGGGTGACGTGAGACCGTGACCCCTGGACACCGAGCACACTTGCAAGTGCACCATCTTCTGGGTCTCCCAAGAAGTCGTGCTTTGGGCTCCTAGTAGCCCTAGCCTCCAGCACCACCTGCACCGAAGATCACTGGCCCCCACTCCACGAGTGTCCTGTAAGCCAGCTCCACGTGCGGCGTCACGAGGCTCCTTCGCGGTCGCTAGCCCGTTGGCTAGTAGCCCTTGACGAAGGCCAATCTTTTCTTTACTTGGCATCCTGGTTGCTCCAGGCCTGCCCTCACTTACCCTCGCTGGGTGAGTTCCCCAGACCTTGCTGGTCTGCATCATCGACGATCTACATCTTACTCGAGACTTGCCGTTGCCAAGGCTTGTTGGGTCCAATCCGGTCGCCGACACCTCAGCACTCGACAGACATCGAGCACCAGCCCGAATCCTGCTCCTGGTTGCCGACAACGCCTCCCGGACCTCGTGGCTGAAGAGTCAAGACGACCGTCACCGCACCTGAAGCACTCGACATCGGTGGGCATCCGTCCATCGCCTTCCTGGTCACTGGCTAGTGACCCAGACTCTGTCCCCTCTGCTTTCAGGTTCTTCAGAACTCCGATCCACTCTTGGATCCACCCGGACACTTTTCTCCTGGTCGCCAGCAGCACTTTGCAGCAGATCGCCATACAAAACGACGACGAAACCCGACCCCGAAAGGCACCTATGCACCCGGCTTCCCTGGGTGAGGTAACACGAGTACTCCGGTGCTCCTGTGGGTAGAGACTCTTCAAAGTCCTAGATCTCAAAGGGTTTTGTCCTAGTCCTATTTTAAGTGTCCCTTTCCTCTATTTTCCCGATCCCGACTTTCTCCATAGAAGTTAACGGCGTATCGCGGTTGTGTATTTACACTGCACGCGTCTCCCGTGGGTCCCCTGTGTCACTACCTTGGGTGGTTCCTTGTGGTCCAAGCACTTCTAGAGGCTCTAGGCCTAGTGTCTAGTTCAGTCGTGGTTCGCATACCACTTTATTGGTATATGGTTTGGTACGACCCTAGGGCCCAAACGTGTAATTGTGCTATTATTGTGATTTAAGATCTTATAACCTATGTACTTGAACTCTAGCCTCATAAAGAGCCTAGAGGGGTGTGTTTAGTAATAAATACATATATTTTGAATATATACCTGGTGTGGTGCTCTTTCATTTGGTCACTCAAGAGATTATAGACTGGTAAAACAAGCTGCTTTACATTCCTTCAAGACTTAGCCTGAAGGCTGCTCTCCATAGCTACCACTAGGATAGCTTTCAATAAGGTTGTCTTTAACCTATCTACCATAAGAGTCGATTTGGACTGGTGCAAGGTGCCCACTATAATTAGTGGACAGCATATGCCAGGCCAACTTCTCACATTGGTGTGCAGCGTGTGGGATTCCAGCTTGCTATTGTTTTACCAGATAATCTCAATTGAATTGATCAACTGAAAACCACTAAAGGTACCTAAGGTACATATAATTTAAGCTTAGAATAACAGTAAGTTCTACTGAACTTAGAGTTGTGTGTTAAGGGATAGCACAACCCTTTCTACAACTCAAGAGAGTTTAGTAGGCCACACTAGAGTAGGTAGTGCATACACCACACCACACTAGTAATGTCTTTAAAAGCAGGATCTAAAGATTCCTTGCAGGAAGCCATTGAGCTTCCACCCTCCAAGTATGATACACTCCAATTCTTGGAATTGAGAGCTTTATGTAACGTGAGGAAATTAAGGACAGGCCAAAGTCCCACCACCCAACACCTCAAGGAGTTGTTGGTGGCTTATGATCTTAGTAAGTCCTCAGAGACTGAAGGGGTAGGAGCAGAGGGTGGGCCAGCAGATGAGGAAGGGGCCAGGGGTACCACTACCCCCAGCCCCCCCTCTGAAACTGACCAGGAGGGTGACAATGACCCTGACCTGGAAAACCCAATCCCTTCTGGGGAAGATGAAGATGAGGATCTAGAGAACCACACCTTTGTCCCCCCAGGAAGGATTATGAGTGTGCTCAGGAAGTCTAGGTCTCCTTCTCAGGAGTCTAACCACTCTGGCACCTCCATAGGGAGCTCTGTTTCTTCTCACAGGAGGGAATCCTCTCATGAGAGAAGAAAGAGACTGGTCCAGTATGAGGAAACTCTACTAGAGATCAGGAAGAAGCAATTGGCTTTAGATAGAGAATCCCTAGATCTCCTTAGAGAGAGAAGAAAGTTGGGACTAGAGTCCCATGGTGGCAGCAATATCCCTAGAGATAGGGACAGGTCTTATAACCATAGAAACCTAAACAAGATTGTCCCTCCCTACCAGAGTGGGGATGACATCCACAAATGGATAACTGCACTGGAGAGGGCCTGTAAAGTTCAGAAGGTCCCCCAGAGGCAGTGGGCAGCAATCTTGTGGCTCTCCTTTGCAGACAAAGGTAGAGACAAGCTCCTCACTGTAAGAGAAGAGGATGCTGACAATTACACAGTCTTGAAGAGTGCTCTGATAGATGGGTTTGGCCTAACCACTGAACAGTATAGGTTGAAGTTCAGAGACACCCAAAAGCTCAGACTCAAGACTGGGTTGATTTTGTAGATTGTGCTACAAAGGCTCTGGAAGGTTGGATACATGGCAACAAAGTGCAGGACTTTTTAGGATTGTACAATGTGATTATGAGGGAGCAGATCCTTAATAATTGTCAAAACCAGCTTTTGCACCAGTATCTGGTGGACGCTGATCTGACCTCTCCCCAAGAATTGGGAAAGAAGGCAGACAAGTGGGTCAGAACCAGAGTAAAAACTAGAAATCAGGGTGGTGACCAGAAGAAAGATTCTACTAAGTCCCAAGAGAAAGGTGGGGATAAATCTAAGGATAAGTCCCCTACAGGGCCCCAAAATTCCTCTTCTGGGGGTGGGTCCCAAACTCCTTCCTCTCCTGAAAAGAAACCCTATTGCCATGTCTGTAAAAAGCCTGGGCACTGGAAAACTGATCCCAGTTGCCCCAGGATTGGCAATAAAGAAAATGTTCCTCCCACAACTACTACCACCCCTCCTGGTACTACCAGTAGTAATCCTCCAGTTGGGAGTAGTGCACCCAAAAAGTTAGGTGCTTTTGCAAGAGGAACAGAGGTGGGCCCTAGTTTAGACAGGGACCCCTCAACAGACTCCTCTGACTCTGATGCTGGTATAGGATTTGCCACCTTTACCATGGGTCCCATAGCATTGGGCAGGTACAGATTGGAGCCAATAATTAATGGTCAGAAAGCTGTGGCATTTAGGGGCACAGGGGCTAGTGTCACCATGGTGGCAGGGAAACTAGTCCCCCCTCACCAGCTTTTACCTGAGTTTAAATACCAGGTGACCAACATTGATGGTGTCAGAACAGATCACCCCATGGCCATAGTCAATCTCAGCTGGGAGGGGGTCACAGGCCCAAAAAGAGTGGCAGTGTCCCCACCCCTACCTGTAGATTGCCTGATGGGCAATGATCTGGAAATTTCAGCCTGGGCTGAAGTGGAACACCAAACCCATCTTAGGATGTTGGGCGTCCCTGTAAAGGTTAGTGGGGCTGTGATGGCCACAGCCCCAGCCCAAGAATTTGGAGAGATGGAGCCTGAAAGAATGGCCCACTCTCCCCCAAAAGAGAGCACAAGGGTTGAAGAAAAGTCTTCTTCCCCCAGACAGTAGGTAAGGGTCAGCCTCCTCAGGGAACTGACCCTACCCCTAGTGAAGGAACTGCCACAGAGGTAGTCAGGCCTGGCCTGGCCACACCCCTGATGGCAGAGGACCCTTCCAAGGTGGTACCCCGTCTGGAGCAGGTAACCTGCCCCTCTCTACCCTGCCTCAGTCAGCCCAGGGCTGCAGAGGTCAGGGAGGTCAGTGGACCCCCAGGGCCCCCTGTCCAGAGGAAGCCCCCATCAGCAGATTAGGGGCACCCAGTCTAGTAGCCCTAGCCAGGTGAAAATTCCTCTACACACTGAGGGATCCCCCATACCTTTATGTAGGGACCTCCCCCAGAAGGACTCTGGTAGGCAAGGGCAAACCTGGGACCAGAAGGTTCCAAACCTGCCATGTCCCTCCAGTAGTCCATCCAAAGGGACCCAACCCCCAGCTGTAGGCAGCCAAAGGTTGACCCTTAGAGCAAAGTGCAACTCAGTCATGGAAAGACAGGCATACATGGTGACCAGTGATCTGAGGAAACTGAGGCCAACATTCCTAGGGCCTCACTTCCCTACTCAGACACCTCACCAGCCTTGTACTTTACCTAAGCACACCACAGGTAGTGATTCCCCATGGTGGAGACCCTCTTATACCCTTAGGGTGAGGAATTGCTTAGTGGACCATAAGACAGGGGGCAACCATGCTAGTGCAGGTGCTTCCTTATATAACCACTTAGTCAATGAAGGCTCAACTGGCCAAGGTTAGCCTTATCTCCTTTCGTTTGGGGGGGTTATGTAGGAAGGTGGAATCTGACTATATGGTTGCCCCCACTTTTTTTATGGTGTTTTGCTGGTTTATGACTTAGTTGGACTGGGATCCTGCTATTCAGGGCCCCAGTCTATCTGCTTTCTCTGTAAAATGGTTTCCATGTGCCTTAGGCACATCTCTGATTGGAATCTGGAGTGCCCTTATAAGTCCCTAGTATATGGTATACTATGTACCAAGGGCATAGGTACCTCAGAGGCCTGCCAGGGGCTGCAGCATGTATTATACCACCCCTGGAAGGCCATCCAAACTGACACCACAGGTCTGCTACTGCAGCCTGGGTAAGGTGGTGCATGCACCCCTTACTGTGATATAGGTTACCTATATCACGAAATACATACACACATATAAACCTATAAATCACTCCTAAGGCCGGCCTTATCAATCCTAAAGGCAGAGTGCGTGGTTCCTATGTGAGAGGGTGCCCCTGCATGAGCAGGGCCCCTCTGCAGCGTTCGGAGACCATCTCTGATGCTGTTTGTAGTGCAGCCTGACCATATACTCTTAAGCGCATTATATCCTCGCGGTAAAATGCTAACTTTGGAATGGCTGCACCTAAACATGTCGTGTTTGGTGTCAAACATCTTGGAATACTACCCCCCGCCAATCCTGGCGGTGGGGGTAGCATTCCACCCTTCTAGAGGGAAAGACATGTTAACTCTGGCTTACCCGGTAACTTCTTTCTGAAGCCCTGGCATCACAAAATGGATGCTGCTGCCACAGACACAAGTCTGGCCTCCTGCTGCTGGACGAAACTCCGGCAGGGGAGGCCTGGACAATAGGTTTCCTGTTGCAGGGAGGTGTGACCACCTCCCCAGACAGGATAATGTGTATTGGGGCTGGGTGGGTGCACTCTTAGAGTGCTTTGAAGTCCTGCACTGGGGGAGCAAAAGGCTCCTCTGTGCATATGCCAGTTCAAACCAGCTCAGGGGCTACCTGCCCCTGCTCTGGTGCGAAACTGGACAAAGGGAAGTGGGTGTAGCCACCCCTCCCTTGACCCTCCCATAGGTGGGGTCATAGAGTTAGTCCCTCCCTGTTTTACTGGTTAAAATGGGGAACCCTTGCCACAGCAAGATTAGATTATACCTGGACGAAACTCTGACACTGAATCCTGGACCTTCGACGCTCTACGACAAGATTAGAGGACTGAAGAATCTCCCTTGGGGTCAAGGAGTGACTCCCCTGCTTGGCAGGCACCAAAGAAGAATCTGTCCGGTTTGCATCACTGAAGCTCCCGTCGGACACCGAAGTCATCGCATCACCAGAGGTGGATTCTCAGACTTCCCCGAGGCTACCCTGAGTCCCCAGCAAAGCTGAGGCCCGTGGCTATCGTGGGTGACGTGAGACCGTGACCCCTGGACACCGAGCACACTTGCAAGTGCACCATCTTCTGGGTCTCCCAAGAAGTCGTGCTTTGGGCTCCGAGTAGCCCTAGCCTCCAGCACCACCTGCACCGAAGATCACTGGCCCCCACTCCACGAGTGTCCTGTAAGCCAGCTCCACGTGCGGCGTCACGAGGCTCCTTCGCGGTCGCTAGCCCGTTGGCTAGTAGCCCTTGACGAAGGCCAATCTTTTCTTTACTTGGCATTCTGGTTGGTCCAGGCCTGCCCTCACTTAACCTTGCTGGGTGAGTTCCCCAGACCTTGCTGGTCTGCATCATCGACGATCTACATCTTACTCGAGACTTGCCGTTGCCAAGGCTTGTTGGGTCCAATCCGGTCGTCGACACCTCAGCACTCGACAGACATCGAGCACCAGCCCGAATCCTGCTCCTGGTTGCCGACAACGCCTCCCGGACCTCGTGGCTGAAGAGTCAAGACGACCGTCACCGCACCTGAAGCACTCGACATCGGTGGGCATCCGTCCATCGCCTTCCTGGTCACTGGCTAGTGACCCAGACTCTGTCCCCTCTGCTTTCAGGTTCTTCAGAACTCCGATCCACTCTTGGATCCACCGGGACACTTTTCTCCTGGTCGCCAGCAGCACTTTGCAGCAGATCGCCATACGAAACGACGACGAAACCCGACCCCGAAAGGCACCTATGCACCCGGCTTCCCTGGGTGAGGTAACACGAGTACTCCGGTGCTCCTGTGGGTAGAGACTCTTCAAAGTCCTAGATCTCAAAGGGTTTTGTCCTAGTCCTATTTTAAGTGTCCCTTTCCTCTATTTTCCCGATCCCGACTTTCTCCATAGAAGTTAACGGCGTATCGCGGTTGTGTATTTACACTGCACGCGTCTCCCGTGGGTCCCCTGTGTCACTACCTTGGGTGGTTCCTTGTGGTCCAAGCACTTCTAGAGGCTCTAGGCCTAGTGTCTAGTTCAGTCGTGGTTCGCATACCACTTTATTGGTATATGGTTTGGTACGCCCCTAGGGCCCAAACGTGTAATTGTGCTATTATTGTGATTTAAGATCTTATAACCTATGTACTTCGAACTCTAGCCTCATAAAGAGCCTAGAGGGGTGTGTTTAGTAATAAATACATATATTTTGAATATATACCTGGTGTGGTGCTCTTTCATTTGGTCACTCAAGAGATTATAGACTGGTAAAACAAGCTGCTTTACATTCCTTCAAGACTTAGCCTGAAGGCTGCTCTCCATAGCTACCACTAGGATAGCTTTCAATAAGGTTGTCTTTAACCTATCTACCATAAGAGTCGATTTGGACTGGTGCAAGTTGCCCACTATAATTAGTGGACAGCATATGCCAGGCCAACTTCTCACAGTTGCTGTACTGATTAGGAGAGGACTGGATTGGAAAATGGGCACGTTGCAACTCGACAATGAAGGCAGATATATTATTCTACAGGGTACTCTGGGTGATACTCCAGTGGTGTTGGTTGCGGTGTATGGCCCCAATACTGAATCCCCTGGGTTTTTCCAACAAGTGTGGACCAGGGTTAAAGCGACAAATTGTGATACCATTATATGGGGCGGAGACTTCAATGCTATTCTTGATGATGCACTAGATAGAAAAGGGGTATCTAGAACACTACACCCATCGGCTAGTGCCGCGCTACAAGCAATATTATCAGATGGGGACTTAGTAGATATTTGGAGAAGTACACACCCGGAAGATCGGGAAGGAACCTGTATCTCAGAATATCACAAAGCGTGGTCACGCTTAGATTATTGGCTAGTCTCGCGGGATGTGGCTACATGGACTCGGGAAGCTCTGCATCTCCCCAGGTCTTTGTCGGACCATGCGCCCTGTCTCCTAAAGTTGGAACTACCTAATTCAATTCCGAGAATGTACACCTGGAGATTACCACAGGAAGCTCTATTAGACAACACTTTTCGGGAAGAAATTAGGGGAGACATCACCGACTATTTTTCCCTAAATACAGGCTCTGTGGCTACCATGGCTATGCTGTGGGAAGCTTTTAAAACTGTAGTGCGTGGGAATTGCATAGCCCGTCAGGCGGGGGTGTTGAAGGCTATACGCGGGATGCTGGACAGTCTAGAAAAACAGATTAAGGTATTAGAAACACAATTTTACTCCTCCGGCGAGCCCGATAAGTTGGCAACGCTGAAAGAAAAACTGCTGGAATTTGAGGGAGAGGCACTCAGGGAAGTCAAGTTCCTTGGTAAACACGCCCAAGCTAGGAGATACGGAGAGGGGGATAGGCCTGGTAGAACATTAGCTGCGATGCTCCGCGCCCCACGATCTACTACCTTTGTCACTGAGCTGAAAGCTGCTGTCGAGTCGGTCACTAGGGGTCAGAGGGCCGTACTCGATGAGTTTTCTGGTTTTTACACTAAGCTATATACTACAACTCAGGACTCCAGTCCGGAAGGCCTGCTACCATTTCTTGACTCTCTGGAGCTACTGTGGCTGAGTAACAGACACAGGGATTATCTAGATTTCCCCTTTACAGTGGCAGATGTAGCACAAGTTATTAAGAGTCTGCCGTTGAACAAAGCCCCTGGCTCGGACGGCTTAACCACAGCCTTTTATAAAACATATGTTGAGGAATTGGCGCCCCAATTATTTTAACTATTTACAGAAGTCTGTGAATCTGGCATTCTTCCGCCGACAATGCGCGAAGCGATAATAATTACACTGCTAAAACCTGGGAAGCCAGAGAATGAACTGGACTCATACAGGCCGCTATCTTGAATAAACGTAGATGTAAAGATTTTTGCCAAATTAATTGCCAATAGGTTAAGGCCTCTGCTTCCACTGGTTGCCCGACCGGACCAATCAGATTTTATCCCCGGTAGAGCGACATCACACAACCTGAGGACTTTGTTTTCGATATTACACTATTTACATCCAGATGTACAGGCAGCCGTGGTGTTCTTAGACGCCACGAAGGCATTCGATACTCTGGAATGGCCATACCTCTTTGCGGTTCTGGAGCGAATGGGGTTCAGTCCGTTATTTATAAATCTCATTCGGTTACTTTACACACAACCAAGGGCACGGGTTAGGGTGAATGGCCTCCTGTCGGACCCTTTTAACATTTCACGGGGTACAAGACAAGGATGCCCGCTGTCCCCATTGCTTTTTGCGATTGCGATGGAGCCACTCGCAGCACGGATTCGACAACATCACGCTGCTGCAGGTATTGGTTTCAGTACCCGTAGTCTTTTAATTTCATTATATGCTGATGATGTTACTTTATATGTGTCGGATCCCACATCAAATTTAGATCCGCTGTTGCGGGAATTTGTTAAATTTGGTGGTCTCTCAGGGATTTCGATTAACTGGGCTAAATCGGTTATTCTGTCTTTAACGGACAACACGATCCAGGGCCCTTCTGAGTTTCCACTTCGGTGGGCTGTGGAGCCGGTGAAGTATTTAGGCATATGGATTAGCAGGGATACCCAGAACCTGTGGAACTTGAATTATGGTCGAGCTATAACCTGGCTGGAAGGTAAGATAACAGCATGGGCCGGACTCCCGCTCTCTTTAGCTGGGAGAATAGCATTGATCAAGATGGTGATGCTGCCGAAATTCTTGTATTTATTTGTTAATCTTCCTCTAGTCCTCACGCAGGCCTTTTTTAAAACATTGAAGTCTCTATTGACCTCTTTGGTGAGGTCGGGTAGACAGGCAAGAGTTTCATGGGACCTTTTAACGCTCCCCTTGGAACAGGGTGGAATGGGTGCCCCTGACATGAAGCTTTATGCATGGAGCGCACAGGCTCAGTTTTTACACTACTGGGTACACCCCACTCCTTTTCAGCCGCATGTGGCTGTGGAGGCAGATATCGCGGCTCCCCTCCCTTTGCAGGTTGCTTTATATGGGGTACTCAAGCGCCCTAAGGAGGCCATAGATACCGTGGAGACCATGCGGTGGGCCTGGAACGAACTACGGAAAAGAACTGGCGTCCCCATCCTATTTGCCCCGACAATGCCCATAGCACATAATCTGGTGTTGTTCCCCCTGGGGGGCGGAATTGGCAGGGACTTGGCACAAACAATGAACCTTCACACCTTTGCAGATCTATATCCAGAGGATTCCTTCCATCCCCCCCCCCGGTGGAGGTGGAGGATAGGCCAGTGCCCTTTTCAGAACTATTTGCATATCATAAAATCAGAGCAGCGTGTCGTTCGGTGCACCACGCTTTCCCAGACGCCCCGCCCACATTCACTGCGCTGGAGAATGTCCTTTCCACGGCTTCGCCTCGACGGCTCATAACCAGAATCTATACATGTATGTAGAAATCGGCTCCTCTATTGAAACCATGGGCATTACTGGCGTGGAACGAAGACCTCCAGCAGCCCCTCACGGACGACCAATGGCTATATTGCTGTAGTCAACTAAAGGCACTCTCCCCTAACTACAAACTCCGCCTAATACATTTTAAATTTCTCCATAGATTTTATCGAACACCCGTCAGCCTGCACCATTTAGGTCTAAGGGAGGATGACAGGTGTTGGAGATGCGGGACTGCCCAGGCTGGCTTCCTACATATCGCATGGGATTGCCCACGACTGGAACGATATTGGTCAAATATGTTTTATATAATACATCAAATAACCGGGTTGGTTGGGGATCCGAATCCCATGCAAGGGATATTAGGATATGTTAAGGACACACCTGTTGGGATTCGGAAGCTACATGCTTTATTACTCCTTTTTGCAAAACGACGGGTAGCCATTCATTGGGGAGGCAAGAGGGTTCCCACTAAGGAAGATTGGATAAACAATGTCACTTTTGGCCACTCACAGCTGACCACATTTTGGGAATTGATGCCTTCCACATCTCGACCCAAAGATATTTGGGAACCATTTGTTACGTGGGCTCGCGAGTACCAAGAGACGCCTATACATGGCGAGCAACGTGAGGAGTCTACAGGGAGCACTAGTTAGCAGAGGGGAGACAGTTTTCTGGGGTCACTAAATCTGGAAGTTTGCGCTGCTACTTTGATCTTCCTGTGTCCTATACAAGTATGAGTGAAATGGTGTTGTTTAGGGTGTAGGTGCAACTACATGATAATTCACCTCTATTTTTTGGATGTACCCCTATGATATGGTTGAATTTATGCGGAACAGAGACAATGGAGATAAATGTATAAATATAATTCACATGATGGTATTATGCACTGCTACAACTGTAATCGATGAGCGACTGTCT